>CM042834.1:273085004-273277504 GCA_023653725.1 Bungarus multicinctus | reverse complement strand
TCTCCACTCTCTCTCATCTCTTCCTCTCTGTTTCTCTGTCTCCCTGTCTCTCTCTCCCTTTCTCTCTCCCTCTCCCCCCCTCTCTTGTCTCTCTCTCTGTTTCTCTGTCTCTCTGTCTCTCTGTCTCTCTCTCTTCCTCTCTCTCCCTCTCTCTCCCTCTCTCCCCCTCTCTCTCATCTCTCTCTCTGTTTCTCTGTCTCTCTGTCTCTCTCTCTCTTGTCTCTCTCTTGTCTCTCTCTCTCCCCCCCCCTCTCGTCTCTCTCTCTGTGTGTTTCTCTGTCTCTCTCTCTCTGTCTCTCTGTCTCTCTCTCTCTCTCATTCTCCCTCTCTCTCTCCCTTTCTCTCCCCACTCTCTCTCGTCTCTTTCTCTCTGTCTCTCTGTTTCTCTCTCTCATGTCTCTCTCTTCTCCCTCTCTGTCTCCCTCTCTCCCCCTCTCTCTCATCTTTCTCTGTTTCTCTGTCTCTCTGTTTCTCTCTCTCTTGTCTCTCTCTTCTCTCTCTCTCTCCCCACTCTCTCACCCCCTCTCTCATCTCTCTCTCTCTCTGTTTCTCTGTCTCTCCCTCTCTCTCTCATTCTCTCTCTCTCTCCCTTTCTCTCCCCACTCTCTCTCGTCTCTTTCTCTCTGTTTTTCTGTCTCTCTCCCTCTCTCTCTCCCTCTCTCCACCCTCTCTCTTGTCTCTCTCTCTGTCTCTCTGTCTTCTCTCTCTCTCGTCTCTCCCTCTCTCCCTCTCTCTACCCCTCTCTCTCGTCTCTCTCTCTCTCTGTTTCTCTGTCTCTCTGTCTCTCTCTCTCTGTGAATGTGTCTTCCCATGTACACCAGCACATAAGTTACACCATTAGAGGTAGATTGTTTATAAAGGTGCACATTTTAAGTCTTTGTTCACATCACCTTTTCTCAGGCTGAAAAGATACATGGATAGATACATGGAGACCACTCTGTGCAGACGTAACCAACCACCACTGCCATTTGTGGGGAAAGGTTTATTTTATTTTATTTATTTATTTGATTTGTCAATCACTTACAAGATAATAGATGTAAGTATAAACATGAATAAGAATACAAGAAATAGGTACAAATAAATGGGGACAATAGGAGAGGGACGGTAGGCACGATGGTGCGCTTATGCATGCCCCTTACAGACCTCTTAGGAATGGGTATTCTCTCCCTTCCCTCCCTCCCTCCCTCCCTCCCTTCCTTTCTTTCCTGTTCTCCCTCCTTCCCCTTTTTTCCTTCCTTCTTTTATTTTTTATTTTATTTATTTATTTGATTTGTCAATCGCTTACAAGATGATAGGTATAAGTATAAACATGAGTAAGAATACAGAAAATAGGTACAAATAAATGGGGACAATAGGACAGGGACTGTAGGCATGATGGTGCACTTCTGCACGCCCCTTACAGACCTCTTAGGAATGGGGTGGAGGTCAATAGTGGATAATTTGAGGTTAAAGGAGTGGGGGGGTTTGAGGATGTAACAACAGAGTCAGGTAGAGCATTCCAGGCATTGACCACTCTGTTGTTGAAGTCCTACTTTCTGCAATCAAGTTTGAAGTGGTTTACATTGAGTTTGTATCTGTTGGGTGCTCCTGTATTGTTATGGATGAAGCTGAAGTAGTTGATTTGAAGGTTGATTTCTTTACTTCCAGCACTTTTGGATCCCCATCACTTTGGAGAAGTCCTGAAGCACCCGAACTACCCAGATGTTTCCTCTCACGTTAGTTGAGATGATTATTGGCAATCTGGTATGTGTGTGGGGGGGAGGGAGTACAACAGTCTCGCCTGGGACAAGAAAAAGATTTCAGAGAACTGAGTCTGTTTGCTCATCGTCCTTCCACCGAGAGGGAAAACCATGGCTTCTCATCGGCTTAATAAGGCTTGACAAGACCCGATTTGGCAGGTAGGTTCCAAGACATCTGACTAGTCTGAAGCATTGTAGACACTGTGGGTACCTGGGGAAGGGTGGGGGGGGAGGATAGTGTTGTTGCCATGGGAACTCAGCAAAAGGGCCCCGCTTAGAAGGCTGGAGATCTTGTTGAAGACAAACCTGCCACAGCTGCAGCCGTTAGCAACAGGAGGTGAATCTTCCTCCCTCATGCACTCCTCTGTTGGGATTGGAGGAGTTTCACACCGTTCTTTTGAACTCCATGGTTTCAGGAGACTATTTGCAAAGGAAGAGACCGGCTGAGTTGGCTGCTGATGGGATGAAAAGTGTTCAGAAGGGGTTCTTTATCTTCTTCCTCCTCCTTTTTTTTCTCCTCCTCCTCCTCCTCCTTTTTTCTTCCTCCTTCTTTCCTCCTTCTCTTCCTTTCTCCTTCCATCTCCTCTCCTTTCTTCTTCCTTCTTCTTCTTGCTCCTTCTTTCCTCCTCCTTTCTTCTTCCTCCTCCTTTCTTCTTCCTCCTCCTTTCTTCCTTCATCTCCTTTCTTCCTCCTCCTTTCCTCCTCCCCTTCTTCTTCCTCTTCCTCTTCCTTCCTTCTTTCTTCTTCCTCCTTTTTCCCCTCCTCCTCCTCCTCCTCCTCCTCTCCTCCTCCTCCTCCTCCTCCTCCTCCTCCTCCTCCTCCTCCTCCTCCTCCTCCTCCTCCTCCTCCTCCTCCTCCTCCTCTTCTTCTTCTTCTTCTTCTTCTTCTTCTTCTTCTTCTTCTTCTCTTCTTCTTCTGCTTCCTCCTCCTCCTCCTCCTTTTTCCCTTCCTCCTCCTTTCTTCTCCCTCTTTCTCCTCCCCTTTCTCTTCCTCCCCTCCCTTCCTTCTCCACATCCCCATTATCACCATACGACTACAACCACTACCATCATCATCTTTTTTTTTTGCTTTCTCCCTCCTCCTTTCAATTGAGCAGGTTGAATTATGATTTCACACCATTTGTTTAAATTCTAGGCTAATGGATTGTGGAGAAACCAAAGGAGTGAATTACTTTGATAACCATGATGGTGAAGAAAAGGATTATTATTATTTTATTTTTACAAAAAAATGTTCTAAAAAACATTCAAGGTTGTCCCCATCTTTCCCACTGCTTTAATTTGGCCTTATCTGCTGAATCATAAACAGAGTCTTTTCACATGCACTGGTTAATTTCATCCATATTTTTGGCAGTCATGAAAAGGGCTTCTGAGCACTTAACTAGTCTAAATTGTACAATTCCATTCAGGCCCAAAAACTATTACAGCAACATCCTTATATGAAATTTGGAAGCCAGAACTGTCAGGTTAAAGGGAGACTGATGGCTTAATGGATTCCCCACTCTCCCCTCCAAATATATCTCTGCATTTATGTTCCAAAAATATTTCTTAAAATGTGTATTTATTTATTCCTTAGTGTTTCTAAAAGCTTCTTCAAGGAAATCCGCAAGGCTCTCTAATCATTTACTCCATTTTGTGCTTTTATTATAAGTTTCAATTCAGGAAGCAGAATTTTAACCTCTTTTATTATGAATCATGCCATTTTTTTCCTCCTGTTTATTGGTTGAAAAAGAGTGAAAGTAGAAGAAGGTGTGTAAGAAATATTTTAGAAAACATATTCTGGGAATCACCAACTCACTCTTACAGACTACAAACTAAAAAGAAACTTACTTACTTACTTACTCACTCACTCACTCACTCACTCACTCGCTCACTCACTCATTCACTTACTCACACACTCCTTCCCATTTCCTTCCTTCCTCTCTCCCTTGCTCCTACCCATTTCCTTTCTTCCTTCCTCCCTCGCTTCCGCCCTCCTTCCTCCCTCCCTCCTTCCCTTCCTTCTGTCCTCCTTCCCTCCCTCCCCCTCTCCTTCCTTCCTTCCTTCCTTCCTTCCTTCCTTCCTTCCTTCCTTCCTTCCTTCCTTCCTTCCTTCCTTCCTTCCTTCCTTCCTTCCTTGAATCCATCCATCCATTGATCCATCCATCCATCCTCCCACTCTCTTCTTAAAAACCTCCAGTGATGGAGCACTTACAACTTCTGGTTAATTTTTCTCACTGTCTGGAAACCTCTCCTTAGTCATAAAATATTTCTATGGTCTTTTTAGAGTTGCCAACAGAAAGGGATGGGGGGAAAGCGGTTTTGAAAGAGCAGTCCGGCAGCTTGGAAATCTAAAGTGCATTCCATAAATAGTTTTTCAAAGATAGTAACTAGGTGACTGAAGTTTCTGTCACATAAATATCTCATTGGAGAATATGAATTATGATGCACCCAGGGGGTGGGGAAAAACCAGGGTCAAGGGTGACAATAAATTATGTGTTTGAGAGTTGGCTACACCCAGGCAGTGCTGGATATGTTAACTCCCAATAAATCCTTTTGAATTTTTGGAAGTTTGGCTCGTGATTTAATTGAAGTAACTGCCAGAATCATGACAGGCTCTCTCTTTCATGATCTTCCATTCATCATTTGTTATCCTATCCTCAGAGTCTTTGGAGAATAAGTCAACCCCTTCTTCTATGGGACAGCCCCTCAAATATTGGAAGATTGCTATCATGTCACCCCTTACTCTTTTTCTTCATTCCCGCAACCATTCATTATATCCCCTAATCATCTTTGTAGGTCTTCATGACACTCTTTTTATAGTCTCATCTAGTCTTAACATCTCAAAAGAACTGAATGCAATATAAAGCAGTACTATCTCTTCATGTAACCTTGATACTATCCCTCTGTTGATCAAGCTGGTATCTAGAGACTGCATTGGCTTTTTTGGCAGCATCACACTGGTGGCTCCTATTTGAGTGTTTGTCCACTAATACTCCTAGATCTTTCTAATAGTTACTTCTCTTCATCTATATATGCAGCACAACTTTCATTATTTAGCTTCCCTTACTCCATCTGGAAATGGCTGCATGTGGAGCCAAAATGGAAGTAACCTAAAAACAATCATACATAAATATTACAGCACAAAGACTTTAGACACACATACACATAAATTAAGCATAGAGATACACACAAATTAGATTCTGTCCTCCAAACCTTGCATAGGACCTCACATACCTTCTATTTCTATATGTTTGCAATTATTTATCACTATTCTTTCCCCCTTTAGGATCTGGCTGTAGTATTTAATCTGTATTTGTGGATATCTGAGTATATCTATCTTAAGTCTTTGTGCTTTGTTTATATCTCCTATGTTAGAATAGTTGACATGCAAACAGAGGCAAGATAGCACAGGGACAATCATGCCAGCCGAAGCTATTTGCAGAACAAGCAATTAGAGAAGGCAATTAGGTGAAACTCAAGATCTCAGCCTACAGTAGCTTGCAGAAAATCTTGTGTATTGTTATTTGTAAGTACAGAAATGCTTCTGTGAAAGAAAAGCAGACAATGCCACAAACCCACAAACCCTCCGTGAGGATAATTGTACTCAGCTCATTTCAAAAGCCAGCAAATTTGATATTAAGTTCTTAATGACTGCAGAGTGTAAGTTTTATGTACAGAGCAGACTAAGTTCATCCAAGTGTGTAGAGATTCCATCAAGAGTATCTTTATTAAATGGTTGAGGTAAATGTACTCATCCTTTTGTGTTCACATCACTTTCTAGCCAACTTTGATTTGGAGTGCAGATTTAGGCTGAGAATCTGTCTTGTTCCTAAATCCATAATAACCTGAGGAGACAGCAATGTCCTTGCAGATCATGATGTAATTGACTATTTAATCTTGACTACTGCATTGAGTTCTACATGGGGATGTCCTGGAAAAGTATACAGAAGCTTTGATTGATTCAAAATGAGACAGCCCAGATGGTTCTGTGCAAATCTAGATTTGCACATGTGTTCACCTTTCTTGAGGGAGTTGCACTGGGTTCAATCTCTATGTGGTTTGGAACCAGGTTATTTGAAGGACTGCTTTTTTCACAGTTACATCTACCCAACCCACCAAAGTGAGGTGGCAGAGGACATTATGGGTTGTCTCTCTTACAGAGGTCTATCTGTTAGGGCCAAGAAGAAGTCTCTTCTCCATGGTGACTCCCTCCTGGTGGAACATCATCTGGATAGAGATAAATTTGGTGTCCATCTTGACCTCTTTCAAAAGGTCCCCAAAACATGCATCTCTGTTTGGTTTGGTAGCTGCAGTGGCTCAGATAGAAAGTCCCTACAGAGAGTGGCGAGGACAGTGGAGAAGATTATATGAAGCTTGCTTCCTATTATTCAGGATGGTGCTTACAATTGCTATGTGCCTAGAGCTTGAAGCATTGTTAGAAACCCTACACACCCACTTCATGGTCTGTTTCTGTTGCTCCCCTCTGGGAGGAGGTTTCAAAGTATTTCTAGCAGGACTACCAGATTCTGTAACAGCTTTGTTCCCTACAACATCCATCTGGTAAACTCACAAGATTCATTTTTCTTGCCATGTACATGGATACATCTGAACCAGACTGTGTTGTTTCTCTGTGTCATAAAATATATGTGGGTATATGCATAATTTTTCATGTATGTATGTGTGTATGTATATATGTGTGTGTGTGTGTGTGTGTGTATGCATGTATGCATGCATGTATGTATTTTGTCCTGTTCATGTAATGTATATTAGAGGTGGTGACCCTTTGTGAGCTGCAACAAAATTTCACTTTAATGTATGCCAATGTGCGTATATGTGCAAAGTGACAATAAATTTATTCTATACTGCTATATGCTGTGGTTTTGCCAATGGGTCTGGGACCCCAGATTGATACAGACCCCATGAACTGATTGGTTTGATTGTGTGCACCAGTTGATGAGGGTTTACTGCCTTTTTATTGAGGTTTTATCTGTGTAAGCCATATGGAGTCACCATGAGTGAGTTGGGCAGCCATATAATTTTTCTCAATAAATAAATAATAACATTCACCATTTCCCTTTCCAATTTGTAGTCCTTTTGAAGCACTGTATAATCATATACATATGTAGAAACTGATTCAGGTGCTCTTAATCTTAAGAGCAAAAAGATGATTAGGGGACTGGAGGCTAAAACATATAAAGAATGGTTGCTGGAACTGGGTATGTCTAGTTTGATGAAAAGGAGAACTAGGGGTAACATAATAGCAGTGTTCCAATATCACAGGGCCTGCCCCAAAGAAGAGGGATTCAAGCTACTCTCCAAAGCACCTGAGGGCAGGACAAAAAGCAAAGGATGGAAACTAATCAAGGAGAGAAGCAACCTAGAACTAAGGAGAAATTTCCTGACAGTGAGAACAATTAATCAGTGGAACAACTTGCCTCCAAAGAAGTGAGATGAGAGCAATAAGGGGTGGAAGGAAGGAAGGAAGGAAGGAAGGAAGGAAGGAAGGAAGGAAGGAAGGAAGGAAGGAAGGAAGGAAGGAAGGAAGGATGGATTACATGAAAATAGGACAAGAAGCAATGGATGGAAACTGATTAAGGAGAGAAGCAACCTAGATCTAAGGAGAAATTTCCTGACAAAACAGTTAATCAGTGGAACAACTTGCCTCCAGAAGTTGTGAATTCTCTGGCACTGGAAATTTTTTATAAGAGATGGGACAACCATTTGTCTGAAATGGTATATGGTTTCCTATCTAAGCAGAGGGTTGGACTAGAAGTCCTCTAAGGTCCCTTCCAACTCTGTTACTTCTATTCTATTCTGTTCTGTTCTGTTCCATTCTGTTCTATATCCAAATGGTCTAGAGGACTTTAAGATAGACAAAGTTATACACAGTTTGATTTTTCAAAGAAAAGAGGAAGGAGGAGGAGAACAACTCAGAGCAGACAGAGTCTGACAGTGAAATCAGTTGCCTGAAGAGGTGATAGACTCTCCATCATTGCATATGCTTAAACAGAGGCTAGATTTCCATCTATCCGGGATGCTTAAATTTAGATTTGTGCAGTAATCAGGAAGTTTTTCTGTGTGGTCTTAGCGCCTGTTTTTCCAGCTATAAGATTCTACGATCTGCCTGAACTAACCTTTACCAGTATGACATCTTGAAGGCCTTTGAGCCCTTAAGGCCAAGAGAAGCAAATTCAATTATTTTCCAAGGTGGGCCAGCCAATTAAAACATAATCCAAATGATAGGTAATTCCTTGAGTTATGACCTCAATCGAGCCCAAAGTTCACATTGCTAAAGGGAAATGTTTGCTACGTGAGTTTGCCCCATGTTATGACTTTTGTTGTTGCTGTCGTTAAGAAGGACTACCTGTGAAATGCAACAGAAGCATCTGCTTTTCTAACTCCTAACTTACAAAGTCAAAAAAAAAAAAAAATCATGTCACAATCTCAACCAACACTTGCAAAACCACACTGTCTTCGCAGGATCTGGTGTGTTGCTTTTCCTTCTATCTGTTTTCTTCTGTTTGTTTGTTTTAAACAAATTTTGTCTTAATTGCCTTCAACAATAGCTTTAAAGGGTTGTTATTTTTATTGTAATGGCTTTATTTAAGCCTGATTTTAATGCTGTAATATAAACCATTCCGGGCTCTTCTGGAAAGGAGATTGTAGTAAGACATAACAGGGTAAAAAAGAAAGAAAGAAAAAAAGTAATAGCAGCCACAGCTCACTTGCAAAGTAGACGTCTAAAATTTTGTATTTAAAATCTAAGCAGTAAAACTGGGCACTCTGCCTTGTTCTACAGTGGCACAGTTATAGCCTTCGCTTCTAATAAATATTACATTCTTGGGAGCCTGACGACAAAAATAGAATAAAATTACTTAGAGAACGACAGATGAAGGGTTAACAAACAAGAATTCTTTATGGTATTGTCGGTGGGAAGAAAAGATTACACTCTACCATTTTAATATAGGACTGACATACTGTCATATCAGATGGACAAGTAGATTGGATTCCATCAAGAAAAAAAGCCATATTATCATTACTGTTATTATTATTTCTACCAATTTCAAATAATGCTTATCTTGAGTGTGTTTACTTTCTGAGCAAAGCTGTCACTGAAAAATTTGCTAAAATTCTTTATTGTAATGAGAAAGTGAGTTAGAATTCACTTATTTGCTTTCCTGGGGTAAGATACCATGCTAAATTATATTTCTGCCCTTTGCTGGTGAGACACTGGACATATGTCAAAAGGTTTCAGTGTAACAGTGACCGAAACCTGATGACCTTCCTTCTTATACAAACTCTAATTGCTTAGATGTTTGTACCTAGTGCTGTCGTTGTAGTTGTAATGAAGCTCAAGTCCTGGATACAGTCTTTGATGGTGTATCTGCTCATCAGAAGGCTTCGTCCAAGGATTGAAGTTCACCAGAACATCAGAGATAATTAGATTGGGTCAGGGAGGTTACAGCCCTGGAAAGATATAATTGCAATGTTGAGAGAAGATGGACATGACAGAATAACAGAACAGAATGAAAGAGTTGGAAGGGACCTTGGAGGTCTTCTAGCCCAACTTTCTGCTCAAGCAGGAGACCCTATCCCATATCAGACAAAGGACTGTCCATTATCTAATTGTGATGGAGCACCAGGGGTGGCATTCTACAGGTTTGCACCTATTCGCTAGAACCGGTTGTTAACATTCTAAGCAGTTCAGAGAACCAGTTGTTAGAAGAAATTACTGGCCTAATCCTGTAAGGAAGGCAGGAAGGAAACATTCTGGTGTTGCTTACAGAAACTGCCTCTCCGTTAACCCTTTTTACATTCTTGGCAGGACTAAACTTCCTGTCTCAGGAACTCCTCTGGAGTTTTTTCCCCTCCTTTGCTGGTTCTTTGCTTGTGTGGAGTGACCATTCAAAGTTACAATGGCACTGAAAAAAGTAACTTATGGCCATTTTTCACACTTATGACTGTTGCAGCATCCCCACAGTCACAAGAGGCCAGGTGAGGAGATTCTGTGCCTTGATGTGAGTGATATTGAGTTGGGCACACGCAGCCAATAACATGACCACCAAGCCATGTCCACCAACTAAGCCACGCCCACAGAACCGGTTGTTAAAAAATTTGAATCCCACCCCTGTGGAGCACCGACAACCTCTGAAGGCAAGACATTCCATTGATTGATTGATCTGGCTATAAGGACATTTCTCCTTAGTTCTAGGTTGCTTCTCTCCTTGATTCCATCCATCACATCTTGTTCTGCCTTCAGATGCTTTAGAGAATAGGTCTTCTTCTTTGTGGCAGCCTCTTAGATATTGAAACACTGCTAACACATCATTAATAGAGTTACACTTCCTTTTGCATTTAAATGTTTTGGCAGTACTTATCATTGCTTTAAAACAACAAGAAAAATTGTAATACCTTGGAGTCTAATATGGATTGGGTTGTCCACCTGATAGGCATGAAGAATCAGGATGATGTGTTAAGCTCCAGTTTAGCTGATTTATTGCTCATGCCTATACACAAGAATCTATCCAAACAGTAGTAAGCACTAAATTGGAACTAGATAAGAATTAGTGGAATTCAAGATAAGTTGAATGTAGATCATTTATGGGAACTTACTGACTCCAGGCTAACTCCTTTCTTGACTCCACCTCCAGTCTCCACCTCCAGTATAGGAGGTCTGTCTTCCTCCGATAGCACCAATAAAAGAACATGGGATTTGGAGATGATTGCTAGCCAAACATGAGATAAATCCGTGGCTATGGAAAAGGCCAATGAAAAACAAAGCTTTGTATTTTGTTCTGGGGAATCACATGTTAAGAAAGATTCTAGAGATGATACGAAGAAACATCAGGAAAACTGAGCTTTACAAGGAGAAACTAAGGGAAACGGATATGTTTCACCATCAGAAAAGACAACTTTGAGATAATATATGGTGATAGACCTGAAGCAGTGGTGGGATTCAAATTTTTTTTTTACTACCGGTTCTATGGGCATGGCTTAGTGGGCATGGAATGGCTTGGTGGTGTGGCTTGGTGAGTATGGCAGGGGAAGGATACTGCAAAATCCCATTCCCTCCCCACCCCACTAACCTGCTTTCCAGCTCTGTTCTCCTGTACAGGGCAACCAAAGAAGACCCAGCCGATCAGCTGGGACTCAATGGGAGGCAGAGAAGAGATGGGGGCAAGGCCAGTCAGAGGTGGGATTTACTGGTTCTCCAAACTACTCAAAATATCTGCTACCGGTTCTCCAGAACTGGTCAGGACCTGCTGAATGGCACCTCTGAGCTGCAGGTTCATCCCACAGAAGAAGACCAAGGCTTATCATTAATTATCATATTAATTATCTGTGGGACATAGAATAAATGTCTAAAGTTAGGAAGGAAGGTTTGAGTTAAATGTTAATAAAATCATCATAATGGTAATAGCTGATAGCTAAACTAATGATCCAGTTAGTGTTGTGGTCTGTCAGCAGCCTGCGGAGACGGCAGCAGAGTCGGGCAGTGGGGAGGAACATGGGCTAGTCTGGAAGTCTGGGGAGGACTTGGATGAGGGTCCTGTGTCTGATACAGAGATAGGGCCAGAGCCATCTGGGAGTTATGTGCTGACTCTGGAGCCATCAGCGAGCCATCTGACATCAGCGAGGCAGAGGAATAGAGGGAGCCTTTTCCCAGTGCGCACTTACACAGAGCTGCCAGAAGGCAAGAACAGTTAAGACAAAGGGGCAACTTGGGAATAAGGCTTGGAGGTGATTGGCCCTCCCATAAAACATAAAGAAGGAGGAAAGGAATAGGAACCTTTGCAGGAAGCAACTTTGTTCGCTCTGTTCAGATTAAAACTTGAAGCTCTATGTGGACTTTGTACTCCATTTGGCTTTTGATAGTTAATTTGGCACTTTAGTTGTTGTCAGCAATTCAAAGGAGATAAATGTGGGTGCTTATCTCAAGAGACTGTTTGGGACTCATTACGGGCTGGGAATGAACCTAATTCCCAGCTGTTGAAATAAAAAGAGGGTTGTTTGGACTAAGCATGTGATCAATTACAGTCTCAGGAAGCCTTGGTCAGAACAGAAAGGCAGTCTGCTCTTCCACTGTGTACAATCAAAAAGAGGTTAAACAACTGTCTGTTGAAGACCTTTAACTTGGACCTTTAACCTTAAAGAGCAAATGGTTAGTCTCAGTGCCATAACTGCTTCCTGAAAGGATGATGCTATGTCATGATTGATTGATTGATTGATTTTTAAAATTTATTAGCCTCCCATCTAACCAGATGGTACCGCTGGGAGGCTTACAATATTAAAAGATAAAACCATTCAAAACCACATGATATGAATATATGTGCATATAAAAACATCCAGCGATCAACAGAACAAAATGCTGTCAACAGAACAAAAATTCCTTAAGCAACTACATGAGAGGAAACAAGCACAAGTTGGGAACCAGTAGGGAAAGAACAAAGCAGGTGCCTCAGGGCCTATTCAGTTAAAATCTATCAGCTTTGTGTTTTGTCGAAAAGGATCGTAATTATTGAAATTCAGGTTTACATTCCATTTGTTACTGATTTATATCTCCTGGCATTTATGCTATATGGCATATACAGCAGAGGTCTCCAAACTTGGTAACTTTTAAGACTTGTGGACTTCAACTCCCAGAATTCTTCAACCAGCTGGTTGGAGAATTCTGGGAGTTGAAGTCTACAAGTCTTAAAGTTGCCAAGTTTGGGGACCCCTGATCTACAGTGTGTAAAAAAATTGGAAGACATTATCCATAAGGAGACCAAGGAGGTAACAAAGGGGTAGTGCAATGGGAACCACGCCATAGAATCACAGAATTAAATCAATAGCACTTAGACTTATATACCATATCATAGTGCTTTACAGCACCCTCTGAACTATCCACAAATGGCAACATATTGCCCCCAATAATCTGGGTTCTAATTTTACTGACCTTGGAAAGATGCCCTATCACATTGATTGTTATTTTTCAAGGAGAGTTACGTCCATCTTAAGTTCCCCCCTCTCTCCCTCTCCCTTTCCTTCCGTCTCCACCCTCTCCCTCCTTCTCCCTCTCTCCATCCCTCTCCCTCTCTTTACTCCATCTCTTCTCCTTCTCCCATTCCCTCCCTGTCTCTCCCTCTCCCTTTCCTTCCCTCTCTCTCCCTCTCCCTTTCCTTCCCTCTCTCCCTCTCCTTCCTTCTTCTCTTATACTCCCTCTCCTTCTCCCTCTCCCTCCTTCTCCCTCTGTCTCCTATTCCTTCTCCTCTCCGTCGCTCCTTCCCTCTCCTACTCCCTCTCTCCCTCTTTCCTCTCCTTCTCTCTCTCGATTGTGTGTGTTTTAATAGAAGGTTTCATTGTAAGAGTTTTCAGTCCAATTTGGCTCAAATCTAGGTCAGGATAGATAGGATAACAGCATTTATTTTCAACAGTCTCTTTCTTGAATAGTGTAGCCATCCGTAAAAGTGAGAGATAGAGAGATAGAAAATCTTCCCCATAACAAGAATTACAGAGAAATCCAGTTCGATATCTTATAAGCTCAGACCCTTGTATTTCAACCATTGCCTTCTTGCCACCATCTGTAAGCCTTTTTTGAGATCCCCGAAAAGGGTTTCTTCTCATCTTGAATTTTTATTTATGGGGAGAACATAAAATAACTGAGATATTTGTCTTCAAAGATAGTAGCAAAAACAACAGCAGGGAGCGTTGAAAAATGTATCTTCAACACCTGCTTTGTTTTGTTTTTTTTAAATCTTTATTTTCCCATCCATTTTTTTTTCCTCTAAACAAACAAAAACCTCAGGAGTTCAGTTTCTTTTTTCTCATGCTTAGTGTAAAATTGGCCAAGGGAATCAGTTGTTCTTTTAGAGTTAGAAGTTTCATAATCCATGAGGGATTTTAACGAATATAGAAACTTGAAAATTTCACATCAAAGAAAAGTCAGGCTGGTATTTTTTTTTTTTTCCTGGCCAACAGTAACTCTTGAAGATTGACTCTTTCCATCTTTTGCTACTTCAAGTTCCTCTACAAAAATGCCAGGAGTTAAAAGACTTAACTCTGCCTGGAAGATGTTGAGAATATAGAAAGAAAGTCCCTTTCAAATCTGTTACTCTGTTACTCTGTTACCAAGGTAAAATATCTATCTCTATCTCTATATATACAGTCTGTCTATCTATCTATCTATCTATCTATCTATCTATCTATCTATCTATCTATCTATCTATCTATCTATCTATCTATCTATCTATCTATCATCCATCCATCCATCCATCCATCCATCCATCCATCCATCCATCCATCCATCCATCCATCCATCTATCTATCTATCTATCTATCTATCTATCTATCTATCTATCTATCTCTCTGACTTAGATATCTATCCATCCATCCGTCCATCCATCCATCTATCTAATCCATCCATCCATCCATCCATCCATCCAACCATCCATCCATCCATCCATCCATCCATCCATCTATCTATTCATCCATCCATCCATCCATCCATCCATCCATCCATCCATCCATCCATCCATCCATCCATCCATCCATCCATCCATCCATCCATCCATCCATCCATCCTTCCTACCATTCATCCATCCATCCATCCATCCATCCTGCTATCTAGCTATCTATATCTATTTAGCTTCCAACATGGCGGCCGGAGGTTGTCGGGCTGAAGAGCTCCGCCGCGATGGCCGAAATTCGGGGTAAGTCCCCCTCCCCCCGGGTCCTCACCTGTGGCAGGGGTGGCGAAAGGACCCGGGGGGGGGCGGCCCCGAGGAGGTCGTGGAGGCGCGGAGGAGGCCGTAAGGCCGTTGGACTGTGGTGAGGCTGTTGCCGGCGCCGGAGCCGCCACCGCCGCTGCTGGGGCCGCTGGGGCTGCTGCCGCCGCCGCTGGGGCCGCCCCGAGGAGGTCGTGGAGGCGCGGAGGAGGCCGTAAGGCCGTTGGACTGCTGGTGAGGCCGTTGCCGGCGCCGGAGCTGCCGCCGCCGCTGCTGGGGCCGCTGGGGCTGCTGCTGCCGCCGCTGGGGCCGCTGAGGCCATTGCCGCCGCTGGGGCCGCTGAGGCCGCCGCCGCTGGGGCCGCTGGGGTCACTGAGGCCATTGCCGGCGCCGTCACCGCCGCTGCTGCCGTTGGGGCCGCTGAGGCCGTCACCGCCACCGCTGGGGCTGCCACCGGGGCCGCTGAGGCCGTTGCTGTTGCCGGCGCCGCCGTCGAGACCGGAGCCGCCGCCGCTGCCATTGAGGCCATTGCCGGTGCGGAGGAGGCCGTGGGGAGGCTGGAGGACTGTTGCTGAGGCCGGCACCGGAGCCGCCGCCGCCGCTGAGGCCATTGCCGTTGCCGGCGCCGCCGTTGAGGCTGTTGCCGGCGCCGGAGCAGCCGCCGCCGCCGTAGATGGTTCTCGGGCGGCGGTGGTGGCTGGGGGCGAGGCCGGAGCCACTGATGTTCCTTGGTTCCTCAGATCTGTTTCCTCCAGCCATGCCATGCAGCCGCTGATGTGGAAGAGCTCCGCCGCGATGGCCGAAATTCGGGGTAAGTCCCCCTCCCCCCGGGTCCTCACCTGTGGCAGGGGTGGCGAAAGGACCCGGGGGGGGGGGGTGGGCGGCCCCGAGGAGGTCGTGGAGGCGCGGAGGAGGCCGTAAGGCCGTTGGACTGTGGTGAGGCTGTTGCCGGCGCCGGAGCCGCCACCGCCGCTGCTGGGGCCGCTGGGGCTGCTGCCGCCGCCGCTGGGGCCGCCCCGAGGAGGTCGTGGAGGCGCGGAGGAGGCCGTAAGGCCGTTGGACTGCTGGTGAGGCCGTTGCCGGCGCCGGAGCTGCCGCCGCCGCTGCTGGGGCCGCTGGGGCTGCTGCTGCCGCCGCTGGGGTCACTGAGGCCATTGCCGCCGCTGGGGCCGCTGAAGCCGTCGCCGCTGGGGCCGCTGGGGTCACTGAGGCCATTGCCGGTGCCGCTGGGGCTGCCGCTGAGGCCGTTGCTGTTGCCGGCGCCGCCGTCGAGGCCGGAGCCGCCGCCGCTGCCATTGAGGCCATTGCCGGTGCGGAGGAGGCCGTGGGGAGGCTGGAGGACTGTTGCTGAGGCCGGCACCGGAGCCGCCGCCGCCGCTGAGGCCATTGCCGTTGCCGGCGCCGCCGTTGAGGCTGTTGCCGGCGCCGGAGCAGCCGCCGCCGCCGTAGATGGTTCTCGGGCGGCGGTGGTGGCTGGGGGCGAGGCCGGAGCCACTGATGTTCCTTGGTTCCTCAGATCTGTTTCCTCCAGCCATGCCATGCAGCCGCTGATGTGGAGGCCGGGGCCAGGACTGGACTCAGGGCCGGAGCCGCTGCCGCCGAGGGCTTTTTGGGCCTCTCGGGCGACGGGGGCGCTGTGTGGCCAGGCATTGGATGCGGTGCCTGGCAATTTCCATCAGGCCCAGAGCTGGAGGAATGCTGCTGGGGCCTGGGCGGCCATGGGGGCTGGAGCTGGAGCTGGAGCCACCGCTGGGGGTTTTCGAGCGGCGGCGGCCTTGTCCGGCCAGGCCTCGGCGTTTTTATCTACCCGGGGACGACGTGGGTTTGGCGAGGTGCCCGGCATTTTCCACCAGAACTGGAGGCGGAGGAGTGTTGCCTGGGCCGGGGCCGTTGCCGTGGGCAGTGAGAGGGCCTGTGGCGAGGCCAGAAAACATGACCTGCATCCCCGAGTGATGGGTCCCCCGCGAGGCCGGATGCCAGCTGCCAGTGGGTTGCGACTGCTCCAGCCTGAACTTGGGTCCCGCTTGGTTTGGCCTTTGCCTGGTCGATGACAGTCAGGGAAGATCCAGCCAAAGACACAGACATTGATATATTCCTCGAAAGATCTGTGGGCCCTGAGATATGTCCCCCTGTCTCAGAGTTGGCCCTCTTACCTCTCCAAGACTTATCTCAAGGACGGATCTTGGGATCCGGAGAGATGGTGGGGTCGCCGGAAGCGTAGGAGGGAGGGTTGTTTAAAATTTTTAATTAGATTTTTAAAGGGGTTAGGGTTGGCCGGGCGGGGGCTGGGGGACAACCCGCCTGGGGCTGGGACCGGGTCGCGGGCTGAGCGTTGCCGGGAGGGTTTGGGTTCGGATGGGGCTGTATTGAGGATGGGGGGTTGTCCCAGGGAGGGTGATCTTAAAGCTATTAGTACGGTGAGCGGGAGAGGCAGATTTGGCGGCTATAGGGGGCCACATTCTGTTTCGGGAGCGCGCCCCCGCTATTTGTCTGCGGTAGCGCGCTCCGACCCCCTTGTTATGTCCCGTTCCCCGGGGGGTCTGAGCGATCGGGCCCTGTGCCTTCGGCTGATGTTGTGTAACGCCAGGTCTGTTATTAATAAGGCCCCCCTCATTCATGATTTGATCTGTGAGGGGGGAGTGGACCTGGTGGGCATCACCGAAACCTGGCTGGGCCTAGAGTGGGGAGTCCCTCTTGTGGAGATGTGCCCAGCCGGGTTTCGGGTTTTTCATCGGCCGAGGGCCCAGGGGAGGGGCGGGGGTGTTGCGGTGGTTATTAAGGAGGATCTGTGTCCGAGGGAATCCACTGTTTCTCAGACGACCGGATGTGAGTCTCTTTTCGTGAAATTCGGTCCCAGGGTGCAGGTGGGCTTGTTGGTCGCATACCTGGCTCCCTGCTATGCGGCATCGGCCCTGCTTGAGCTCCTTGAGGTTATAGCCGGCATGGCGGTTGAGACCCCCAGGCTTATGGTCATGGGGGATTTCAACCTCCCCTCTGCCGGCGGTGCCTCGGGGATTGCTCAGGAGTTCATGGCTTCCATGACAGCCATGGGCCTGTCCCAGTTAATTCGGGACCCTACTCACGTGGGAAGTCACACCCTGGATCTAGTTTTTGTCTCTGATCAGTGGCAGAGTGGTCTGGGTGTAGGGGATATAGTTATAGAACCTCTGTCATGGACGGATCACTCGCTCCTGAAGCTCGACTTCCGTTCCGCACCCCCCAACCGCAGGGAGGCGGGGCCGCTTAAATGGTACCGCCCCAGGCGCCTGATGGACCCGGATAGGTTCCTGATGGAGCTTGGGCCATTTCCCGAAGCTCACACACATGACTCGGTTGAGGGTTTGGTCGCCACCTGGGATAGGGTGGCTGCTGGGGCCCTTGACCGGGTCGTGCCCTTGCGGCCTCTGACCCAGTGCCGATCCCAAGTGGCTCCTTGGTTTTCTGAGGAGCTAAGGGAGATGAAGCGCCAGAAAAGATGCCTAGAGAGTAGTTGGAGGGCTAGCCGTTCTGAGTCTGATCGAACACTTCTACGATCTTATATTAAGACGTATTTAGTGGCGATAAGGATGGCGAGGAGGACCTACCTCTCCACCCTTATTGCGTCCGCAAAAAACCGCCCAGCCGCCCTGTTTAGGGTGACCCGCTCCCTTTTAGAGGTGGAAGCGCGGGAGGATCCCTTACAGGGACGGGCTGAGGAGTTTTCTAGGTTTCTGCAGGACAAAATCGCTCAGATTCGGGACGAGCTGGACTCCGACTGGGCATCTCCGGGCGGGGGGGGCGGGGGTGGATATCGGTGGGGTCAATTGGGTTGAGTTCGACCCTGTTACCGTGGAAGATGTGGACAGGGTGCTGGGGGGGCTGAATGCCATCACCTGTTTGTTGGACCCGTGCCCCTCCTGGCTGGTCTTGGCCACTCGGGAGGTGACACGAGGCTGGTTCCAGGGTATTATAAACGCTTCCTTGAGAGAGGGGCTTTTACCCACCGCCTTGAAGGAGGCGGTGGTGCGGCCCCTCCTCAAGAAACCGTCCCTGGACCCAGCATTATTATCAAATTATCATCCTGTCTCCAACCTTCACTTTGTTGCGAAGGTTGTAGAGAGCGTGGTGGCCCGTCAGCTCCCGCAGTTCCTGGATGAAGCGAGTTATCTTGACCCCCTCCAATCGGGCTTCAGGCCCGGGCACAGCACGGAGACGGCGTTGGTCGCGTTGGTGGATGATCTCTGGAGGGCTCGGGACAGAGGCTGTTCCTCTGTCCTGGTCCTGTTAGATCTCTCGGCGGCTTTTGATACTGTCGACCACAGTATCTTATTGCGGCGGTTGGGGGGGTTGGGGGTTGGAGGCACCGTGTTGCGGTGGTTCTCCTCCTTCCTCTCCGACCGTTCGCAATTTGTGTTGACGGGGGGGCAGAGATCGTCCCCAAGGCCCCTGCTCTGTGGGGTGCCTCAGGGGTCGGTGCTCTCGCCCCTGCTGTTCAACATTTATGTAAAGCCGCTGGGTGAGATCATCCGTGGCTTTGGGGTGGAGTTCCATCAGTACGCTGATGATACTCAGCTGTACATCTCCACCCCGGGCCACCCCAACGAAGCCGTCGAAGTGATGACCCGGTGCCTGGAGGCCGTGCGGGGTTGGATGGATCGTAACAGGCTTCATCTCAACCCGGCCAAAACCGAGTGGCTGTGGTTTCCTGCGCCCAGATACAGCCAGCTTATTCCTTCGCTGGCCGTGGGGGGAGAGGTATTGACCCCCGTGGAAAGGGCGCGCAACTTGGGTGTCCTCCTGGATGTGCGGCTGTCTTTGGAAGAACATATTGCAGCCGTCGCCAGGGGGGCTTTTTATCAGATTCGTCTGATCTACCAGTTGCGGCCCTTTCTGGATCTGGGCGCACTTCGCACAGTCACTTCCGCCCTCGTTATCTCCTGCTTGGATTATTGCAATACTCTCTACATGGGGCTCCCCTTGAAGAGTCTCCGGAGGTTGCAGTTAGTTCAGAATGCAACCGCGCGGGTGATCGTGGGCGCCCCTCGGGGCGCGCACGTAACACCACTTCTCCGCAGGCTGCACTGGCTTCCTGTGGCCTTCCGGATTCGATTCAAGGTGGTACTGATGGTATTTAAAGTGCTCCATGGCTCGGGACCTGGGTACTTACAGGAGCGCCTGCTGCCACCAACAACCTCCCGCCGCCCAGTACGCTCCCACAGGGTCACCCTACTTGGGGTACCGCCACCTGATCGCTGGCGGCTGGCGGCCCTGAGGGTGCGTGCTTTCTCTGTGGGAGCCCCCTCCCTGTGGAATGATCTCCCCCCGGAGATACGAGCCATGACAGATATCCTGACCTTCCGGCGCGCAGTTAAGACCCTATTTTTTAAACAGGCCGGCCTGGCCCAGTAAGGGTTTATGGGGTTTTAAGTTAACAGGGTTTTTTAAATTTTAATCTCATTTTTAAACTTTATTTATCCCGGTTTTAAATGAATTATAGTCGGACAGGATGCAGCCACATTTGTATTTAATCTGGTTTTAAATTCTATTTAACTTTGTATTTTTATGTATTTATTAGGCTGTACACCGCCCCGAGTCCCTTTCGGGAGAGGGAGCGGTATAGAAATATGATTAAATAAATAAATAAATAAATAAATAAATAAATAAATAAATAAATAAATAAATAAATAAATAAATAAATTTGAATTGGATATGGATCTGAATGTTTGTGACAAAACCAAGACCTGGACAGATAGATATAATTTTAAAGTAGCTAAAAGAAAAAAGGTAGTTCTCCTACACATACAGAAACTTAAGAATGACTCAAATTATCCAAAGAGGTGATCTGGATCATGTAATAAAATGTGTACATTCTGGATATTTCTATATGCCCCCATTAAATGAGTGAGACAAACAGCCACAACAAGAAGGATTTTCAACTGCAGGATCCAATTTAGGCATTTCCCTTAGCTTGCTTTTCGGTGATATACTATGGACACCAGGCTAATCTGTTTTTATGCCTAACTCACAATCTCCTTATGACTGGCTCAAAGTCACCGAGCTGGCTTTCATGCCTAAGGCAGGACTAGAACTCACAGTCTCTGGTGATTGGTCCAAAGTCACCCAGCCAGCTTTCATGCCTAAGGCAGGACTAGAACTCACAGTCTCTAGTGATTGGTCCAAAGACACCCAGCTGGCTTTTCTGCCTAAGGCAAGACTAGAACTCATAGTCTCCCAGTTTCTAGTTTGGCGCCTTAAGCTCCAGACCAAAGTGACTCCCCAGTTCTTTTCATCAACTGTTGTTAATGTTAACCTTTAAATATTCTTAACTTCCTAATTGCCTCTATTGTTATATATGGTACTGCAATCCACCCAAGAGTCAATTGACAGGTGAGATGGACCGCCTCTAAATGTAACAAATAATAATAATAAAAGATAATAGTCTGGATATAGGGCTCCTTTTGATTGTCCATTCACTGTGGACATAATTACAAAATTCAAGATACTGACTTTTGCAAGAGTCTTTCATCATGAGACTGGACTCTTACGTGCAAATCCCTGCACAGTTTTTATTCTTCAGTAGATCACCAGATCTGGATAGAGTCCTTCCCTCTGGTGCAGATGAAAGTTCAGGATTATTGTTGGAACTGGGAGGGCTGCCGAGAATGATCTCTGAGGCATTCTCTCATGCATTATATCTACAAATGTCAACTGCCATTTCTTGGGGATGGTTGTTAAGTCTATGCAGCCCGACATTCCATGCCCTTGGCTTTAAGATAAAAAAACATTGTCATTCACATCTTCTTGGGTCATTAAACTTCTCTCCATTTTATGACAAAATGGAATTAGTTCGTGATTCCATAGCCAGCCTCGGGGTGGCTTTGTCTGTTGTAGAGACATAGTTATAATAACAACAGGCAGAGAGAAGGGTATCATTAAGATTGTCAGGGCTTGGTCTGAGTTATGGAGAAAACCATCCATTTTGGGGAAGAGGTAGACCTTCCTGCATGGGATGAACACCAAGTCTGCAAAAGACAACATGGTCTCCAGCGTCTGTTGAAGTGGAATAGTTTTGGCCTGAATTAAATTCAGTGAACAGTAGACTCCAGAGCGACTCATTTAAATGAGACTTAAGACCCTCTTTGTTCTGCCTAGTTTAATGAAAAGAAGGACTGGGATGTATCTGACATGATAGCAGTGTTCCAATATCTCAAGGGCTGCCACAAAGAAGAGGCAGTCAAGCTATTCTCCAAAGCCCCTGAAGGCAGGACAAGAAGCAGCGGATGGAAACTCATCAAGGAGAGAAGCAACCTAGAACTAAGGAGAAATTTTTTTTACAGTGAGAACAATTAATCAGTGGAACAACTCGCTTTCAGAAATCATGGGTGTTCAAATAGTGGAAGTTTTGAAGAAGAGATTGGACAGCAATTTGTCTGAAATGGTAGAGGGCTTCCTGCCTGAGCAGGGGGTTGAATTAGAAGACCTCCAAGATCCTTTCCAACGCTGCTATTCAATAAATTTACCTCCTGTTATTAAAACATCTTCCTTTTCTTTCCATTATCATTCTTAATGTTTTGGCAAGGAAAGCTGCGCTTGCTCTCTCTCTGTCTCTCCATCTCTCTCTCTGTGTCTCTCTCTCTCTCTCTCTCCATCTCTCTCTCTCTCTTTGTATGTGTCTGTCTGTCTGTCTGTCTGTCTGTCTGTCTGTCTGTGTCTATCTATTTATCTATGTGTCTATGTGTCTTATCAATCTGTCTGTCTGCCTGTTTGTCTGTATCCACTATCTTTATCTGTCTGTCTGTCTGCCTGTCTCTCTCCCGCCCTCCCTCCCTCCCTCCCTTCCCCCCCCTCTCTATATATATATGTTTTCGGAGGTTTATATATATATCCTATCTATCTATCTATCTATCTATCTATCTATCTATCTATCTATCTATCTATCTATCTATCCATCCATCCATCCATCCATCCATCCATCCATCCATCCATCCATCCATCCATCCATCCATCCATCCATCCATCCATCCATCCATCCATCCATCTATCTATCTATCTATCTATCTATCTATCTATCTATCTATCTATCTATCTATCTATCTATCTTCTATCTATATCATAAATATATTGATATTTATATCTTATATAAACAACAATCTCTCATCCCTTGATTGGCAATCTCTATTCACTGGATGCAATATTGTTGAAGACCTTTACAATATATTTTTACTTGAAGTCAAAAGAGTCATCAAACTATATGTACCAATAACAACTCCCAATACCAAAAAAAAAAAAAAAAAAGAATTACCCATAATAATAAGGAAGCTTTGATCCAAAAAGAAATCACTTTGGAGGAAAAACAAATCTGGTCACGTTGCCAATTTCAAAAGCCGATAAAAAAATTTATGCCACCAGATAAAGACTGAATGCATCAATTATCACATTAAACAAGAGGAAAACCTTCTATGCGCCGATTCCACCTGTGCTTTTTACAATTTTATAAATAAAAAAACTAAAAGACTCAAGGTCCATCCCACCCCTGAAAGGACCTAATGGTAAAGACTGCAACGACGACACTATTAAAGCCAACATCTTTAATACATTCTTTGGCTCAGTATTTGTAAACAGCAATGGATCATGCCCCGTATTTCCTAGTCAAACCATAGACAACTACAATGATCTAATATATATTGATTTTACAGAAGACAATGTTGAAAAAGCACTATGCAATCTAAAACCATCTCTATCTATTGGACCGGATGGAATATCATTATCATTCCATAGACCCGATGCCGATCCCAATTAGCTCCTTGGTTTTCTGAGGAGCTGAGGGAGATGAAGCTCTGGAAAAGACACCTAGAGAGTCGTTGGAGGACCACCCACTCCGGATCTGACCGAACACTATTACGGACCCATATTAGGACCTATTTAGTGGCGATAGGGACGGCGAAGTGTTCTCATTTCTCCGCCCTTATTGCATCTGTGGGGAATCGCCCAGCTGTACTCTTTAGGGTGACCCATTCCCTCTTAGAGGTGGGAGTGCGGGATGAACCTCTACGGAGGCGGTCTGAGGATTTTTCAAATTTTCTCCAGGACAAAATCACTCAGATCCAGGATGGGTTGGACTTTGACTGGGCAACTCTGGACGAGGGGACGGGGGTGGAGTTCGGTGAGGTTATCTGGGAGGAGTTTGATCCTGTGATCCTCGAGGACGTGGACAGGATGCTGGGTGGGCTCAATGCCACCACATGTTTACTGGATCCGTGTCCCTCCTGGCTGATATTAGCCGCCCAGGAGGTGACACGTGGTTGGTTCCAGGGCATTATCAACACTTCCTTGAGTGAGGAGTTTCTGCCCCCGCTTTGAAATAGGCAGTGGTGAGACCCCTCCCCAAGAAACTGTCCCTGTACACCGCCCCGAGTCTTGGCTGTACACCGCCCCGTGTCCCATTTTGGGAGAGGGGGCGGTATAAAAAATTAATAAATAAATAAAATAAATAAACATCTTTTTTAATAATATGGTGATCAAAACTGGATGCCATATTCTAAGAGTGGTCTTACTAAGACTTTATGAAATGGTATTAGCGCTTCACATGATCTTGGTTTTATTTCTCTATTAATGCTTCCTAGGACTGCACTGGCTTTTGTTATTATTATAGGATCTACTCCTAAGTAATGGCTTGCTGGTCCATCGTGAACCATGAAGTTGGAGAATATAGTCCACTAAAGAACTGCAATGGAAGGAGCAAATATTTAGGATTCTTTACAAGCTGTGGAGCATTAAATAAACTTCAACATTCTAATTGTCAGAGCACTTAAATTTTGTTGCTTCATTGTGTCTTCTGTTTTCCAGAGTTGAGATGACGGGTGACAAGGCTTGTGATATGACAACTATCACTTCAACTCGTTTCTCAACAACCTCATTCTTGTTCGCATTTTTGCATTCAATAAAAATTATAGGGTTCTTCGTGGTGTTATTTTTTTTTTTCATGAAACAATGGCTCTCATCTCTTCACATCACATTTTCTCCCCCAGCCTTATCACACCATAAATGCAATTATCACTTTTGACGTCAAAAGAAGGATTGGTATGCTGATGTCTCAATTTGAGCCGGCATTTGTCAAACCAGCCTGATGAAACACTTACTGGCTTGCTTAGCCAGCCCATATTAAAACAAAACAAAAAAGAAAGGACGACAATCAAAACACAATAGAATAAAATCAGCCATTAATTCCAAATGCATTGCAATAAATAAAAGCAATATTTATTGAAACGCATGGGTGAGAAATCAGCTGCAGATGTGAATGAGGTGCTGATAAATTCTCATTACCTGCTTCAGGCTGACAACCGAAATGGTCTGCTAAGCATCTGCTGGAAATTCAATCAACTTCCTGAGAATAGCAGACATTTTCTGGAAAGAAAGAAAGAAAGAAAGAAAGAAAGAAAGAAAGAAAGAAAGAAAGAAAGAAAGAAAGAAAGAAAGAAAGAAATGATAGATAGATAGATAGATAGATAGATAGATAGATAGATAGATAGATAGATAGATAGATAGATAGATAGATAGATAGATAGATAGATAGATGGGGGAGAGAGATTTGATAGAAATAGACAGACAGACAGACAGATGGATGGTTTGACGGTTGGATGAATGGATGGAAAGATGGACATATGGACAGACAGACAGACAGACAACTGGAACTGAAAAAGCTTCTTGGATGAGAAGCAAAAAGTCTTCAAGGAAATAAAGTCCTGTTAGTTTTTGAAAAAGCACCTTTGGGACAATTCTCCTCGAAAACTCAACTCCATCAATATGAACTGAATAAGCTATCCAGGAAGGCAGAAATATTTTGAGAATATTATTATTTTCCTTCACAAAACCTTAGCTTGGGATGATGACAGTGTTATGTAGAAATAAAATCTTTAGTTTGGTTAGGAAAGCAATTACCACATTTTACAATATACTTTCCATGTGTCATATATTTGCACCCTGCAAATTAATTCTTGCAGATACAGGTCTTCTCCTTTTCCTTCATCCTTCCATACCCAAATATCAGCATTTTTTTTCCCCTTTCTTTCCTAAAGAGAGCAGTTAAGAGTGATTAAAAAAAGAGTGAGAACCAGGAGACAAATCGGCCGAAAGGACAATGAAATTGCTGGAGGATAAATTGTTCTTTGTTCCTTTCCACAATGTTGGAGTTGCCCTTTCTTTGACAAGGTCTTGAGGAAGATGTAGTTTATGAGGACACCCGAAGTAGTAATAAAGAAGCTACAAGTTCAGAACAGTTTGGTGTCCTTCAGAAGCAGATAAGCTCAGGTTGCTTTGTGAGGATTATTACGAATAATTTAAATGATGGTTATTATTGTTGGTCGTGATATAGTAAGGAGGGGAAAGAGGAGGGTAACAAGAATGCTTAGCAATAGATAAATTAAAATGCAGCAGATATCTCTAAGGAAATACCTTTTTTTTTAAAAAAGAAAAGAAAATGGAAGCAAAAAATCTCTACGAATGAATGGATGCATGAAAGGATGGATGGATGGACGGATGAATGAATGAATGAATGAATGTTAACATCAGTCATGGTCTTACATTTTCTTTGAAAAGTCAAGATCTGCCCACTAGCCCCTCAAATTTGTGACCTTTGAGAATGATCTTTGACAATCTCTTGATTGTCTTGGACAACAGTGTGGTTTCCTAGTTTGTTGAACAGCTGATGGACATTTCTATTTGTAATGTATTGTGGTGTGTTTGGAGTTTGTTTCGGAGCTTGCTTTGCGTGCGCATGCACAATGCTCAAACTCCGCCCTCTGAAACAAGACTGGTGAGCTGTGCAGGTGTGCCTATTACGTGCGCACATCAAATGTGTGAATCCCACATGCGCAGGGCTCAGAAATGGCCCTTCCCTGGTGAGCTGCACTGATTTTTAGCTCAGCTGAGGCACGGCAATCTGCTCTGCCTTGCGAATCAGCTGAGCTAATAAACAGCAGAATATAGGAGAGGTGAGAGGTAGGAGCAGGGGCAGATGGACAAGGCCGGTCAAAATTCTCCAAACCAGTCAAAATTGTCCTTACCAGGTCTGGTCAGAACTGGTCAGAACTGGCTGAATACCATCTCTGCGGTGGTGGGATTCAATTTTTTTTTTTACTACCGGTTCTGTGGGTGTGGCTTGGTGTGCATGGCAGGGCAGGGGTGGGATCCGACCAGTGTAACTATCGGTTCGGTGATTTTACATTTTGCGTGCGCATGCATATATATCATTCTAAGCTAGCTGCCTGGACAGGTGAGCAGCGCTGTGCGCAGGTGCGCAGCGGTTGAAAAAGCCCCTTTTTTTCCTGCTTTTTCAACTGCAGTTGTGTTGTGCAAAGCAGCTGCGGTTGAAAATGCAGGAAATAAAGGTCAGGTAAGAGCCCAGGCAGGCCAAAACGACAGCAGACATAGAACCGGTTCTATGTATGCTCTCTGTCTGCTGCTCTTCAGAGCTACCGGTTCTACAGAGGTGGACAGAACCAGTAGAATCCTACCCCTGTGGAAGGGGTAGGATACTGCAAAATCTCCATTCCTTCCCCACTCCTGGGAGAAGGATACTGCAAAATCCTCTTCCCTCTCCACCCCACTAACCTGCTTTCCAGTTCCATTCTCCTGTGCAGGGCAACAAAAGAAGACCCAACCGATCAGCTGGGACTCAATGGGAGGCAGAGAAGAGATGTGGGCGGGGTCAGTCAGAGGTGGCATTTTCTGGTTGTCCGAACTACTCAGAATTTGTGCTACCAGTTCTCCAGAACTGGTCAGAACCTGCTGAATACCACCTCTGCACCTCTGATTGTGATGTATAGTTCTATCTAACAAAATGAAATTCAGTGAAGAGAAAAATAAAGTTTTATATTTAGGCAAGTGAAACCAAATGTATAGGTACTTATTATGTTCAATAGCAGTAACTGTGAGAGAAATCCTGGAGTCTTAGTGGATAATCACTTAAATGTGAGCCAGCAGTTATGCAGCCACAGCCAAAAATGCCAACACAATCCTAGGCTGCATTAACAGAGGGATAGAATCCAGATCATATGAAGTGTTAGCACTGCCTTAGTAAGACCAGACTTGGAATACTGCATCCAGTTTTGGTTGCCACATTATAAAAAAGATGTTGAGACTCTAGAAAGGGTGCAGAGAAGAGTAATTAAAATAATTAGAGAGCTGGAGGCTAAAATATATCAAGAATGGTTGCAGGAATTGGATGCATCTACCAGTAGTCTAGTGAAAAAAAGTGATGCTGATAGTGAATCAAGAAAAAGACTATAAGAATACAGATAGAAAACAAAGGAAAACATTACCAAAAATATTCTATCAAATGACAAATGAATTAGGATTACAATTAGGTAAAGAATAAGAAACTATATAAATACTTATATCTATATTCATATCTATCTATATTTATTTATATATTAAGTTGAAATTATATAATGAAAGAAATGTGTATATAGGAAGATGATAAGGACGTGTAAAATATGTCTTGATATGGATATAATGATATATAAAGTTTTATTTTGTGTTTTTTAAATTTTGAAAACTAAATAAAATTTAATAAAAAAGAAAGAAAAAAAAGAAAAAAGAAAAGAAGGACTGGAGTGACATGATAGCAGCGTTTCAATATTCGAGGGGTTGCCACAAAGAAGAATGGGGCAACTTATTTTCCAAAGCACCAGAAGGCAGGACAAGAAACAATGGATGGAAACTAATGAAGAATAGAAGCAACCTGGAATTAAGGAGAAACTTCCTAACAGTGAGGACAATTAACCAGTGGAATAGCTTGCCTTCAAAAGTTCTGGATGCTCCATCACTGGAGGCTTTTAAGAAAAAAACTAGAGAGTCACTTATCTGAAATGGTAGAGGGTCTCCTGATTGAGCAGGGGGGCTGGACTAGAAGACCTCTAAGGCCCCTCCCAACTGTGTTATTCTTTTACTTATATTTCATACTATGACAACGTACAGACTCCCCTATCTCATATTTGCCAAAACAGGTTTACCAACATGAAACATTCAAGGTTTGGTAATATGGAAATAGGAATGGGCATAAGAACATTTGACCTTGAATGAGAGTCATCAGGAAATAGTTGAGAAATTCAGCTGATGTCTTGTTCTGCTGAACTTCAGAGCTTCAGAGACATTCCCTTTATGTGTGTCTTCATTCGTCATCAACTGGACCATTCGTCCAAATCAGAAGTGGACAATCTACAAGGTTCTTCAACCCAATGTCATAGAAATAAGAAGAAAGGGAGGACAAAGGTGGTTTGAAGGATGGAAGCTGTCGGTGCATGCCTCTGTATGTATCTTCATGACGAACCAAAATGCTTCAAATCTCCTGTTAGACAGGGAAGTAAATCAACAAAACAAAATAAAAAACACAACCAAAACAGGACCGAGAAAGAATGAAGAGAAAAGAGAACTTGTCTGCATCATGTCAGATGTAAGGTCCAATCTCTAGCTTTGGAAAGTGACTTCCAATTAATCAGTTAGATTAAAAGAGAGTGAAACTTAATCTCAATTTAAAATCCTTATCCTTATTACATGCTTGTAAAGAAGGATACAAACCTTAAAAAGAGACATGGCAATGAAACGAAAGTTTATCTTTTTCCTTTAAATATATGCTTTTTATATGACTTAAATCTATGTATATATTTGTGCCTTTGTGCATAACTATCCTATCACAAAACCTCTCCTTTGCAACAAGACTATATTTCTCCCAAAACTAGAGACTTCAGGTTTCACCTGAAAAGCCAAAAGAAAAACCAAAAAAGAATATATATATATATATCCCTGATCTGGATGAGAACCTGTGGCCTAATGGCAATTACAACTGCCTCACATGTAATACTTTCCAGGTTCGAATCCCAGTAAGGGTATGGCTAGCTGACGAGAACTAAGTAGCTCGAAATAGATCTATACTAGTCTCCCTTATTTAATTATTTATCAGCTCAAAAACCTAACACACACACACACACACACACACACACACACATATTTCCCATTGCTTTGTTTTTGCATATGTTTGTTATACTAAGGTTACACAATATGGGAACTTATTGTCTTATACCATAGAAACATAGAACCATAGTGTTGGAAGGGATATTGGAGTCCAACCCATCTTGTTGGTCCTGTTCATGAGGCACTAGGCTGTGTGTGCTATTAGCACCCTAAAACATATAAGGAAAAGTTGCAGGAATTGGGTATGTCTATAGAAGGACTAAGGGACACAGGATAGCAGTCTTCCAATATCTCAGGGGCTGCCACAAGGAAGAGGGGGTCAACCTATTTTTCCAAAGCACTTGAAGGGAAGACAAGAAACAATGGAAAGAAACTAATCAAGGAGAGAAACAACCTAGAACTAAGGAGAAATTTCTTTACAGTTAGTACAATTAATTAGTGGAACGACTTGTTTCCAGAAGTTGTGGGTACACCGACACTGGAGGTTTTTAAGAAGAGATTGCACAACCATTTGTCTGAGATGGTACTATAGAGTTTCCTGCTTGAGCATAGGCTTGGATTAGAAGACCTCCAAGATCTCTTCCAACTATGTTATTCTGTTACTTTGTTATTCTGATTTGACCAAACCATGTTGATGCACCTCCTAACTCTTAGATAGATGTCTGGTTTTTTTTCTCATTTCCTTTTTATTCATAGAATCAAAGACCTGGAAGGAACCTTGGAGGACTTCTGATCCAACTGCCTGGCCAAGGCAGAAGTCCTCATACCATCCCAGATAGAGGATTCTACAATATTTTCTTGAAAACCTTCAGCGAGGGAGCATCCACAACTCCAGAAGACAAGCAATTCCATTGATTAATTGTTGCCCCTGAAGGAGAAGAATGATTAATCATTCTCACTGTCATGAAATTCCTCCTTATTTCCACATTGACTTATCTCCAGGGGGGATGAGTCTGCCTACTGAGATGAGGTGGATCAGTTGCTTTCGTGGTATGGAGACAATAACTTGGTCCTCAACACCAATAAGATCAAGGACCTTATAGTGGATTACAGAAGGAACAGATCAGACATCCAGCCCTTGCTTATCAATGGAGACCAAGTGGAGCAAGAGGTCAGTTTTAAGTTTCTGGGTGTTACCCTAAAAGGGGACCTGACCTGGAGTGCCCACATTGCAACCCTGGTCAAAAGGGCCCAGCAGAGATTATACGACCTGAGGCTTCTCAGAAAACAACAACTGAATGAAAAACTGCTGGTGACCTTCTACCGCTGCACCATAGAGAGCATCTTAACTCACTGCACCTGCGTATGGTTTGCCAATTGCACACTGGCAGATAGGAAAGCACTCCAGAGGGTTAATGTCATTGCCCAGAAGATCAAGGGTTGCCCTCTCCCCTCTTTGGAAGAGCTTTATAGCTCCTGCTGCCTTAAGAAAGTTCAAAACATCCTCAAAGATGCATCTCATCCTACGCACCCTTTTTTTGAACTAATACCATCTGGCAGACAATACAGAATAATAAAAACAAGGACAAATAGGCTGAAAAACAGCTTCTATCCCAGGGCAGTAGTTCTTTTGAATTCTGCTGTATAGTGCAGTGTTGATGTAGTGTCAGGGGTTTCCGGTTCAATGTGTGGAGGGTGAAGGATGTGTGTTTGTGTTCATTTCCATGGTCATGGTTATGATGTGCACTGAAGATGGTGTTTGATTTTGTTGTATGAGGTGCAATGACAATAAAGTAAACTAAACTAAACATTGGATCTCCTTCTGAGGAGCTTCCACCCATTACTTCTTGCCCTACCTCAGATGTTATGAATAATAATTCAAGGGCCTCTTTCCTGTGACAGTCCTTCAAGGATTGGAAGATGCTGTCAAGCCTCCCCTAATCCTTCTCTTCATTAGGCTATATACATACCTGCCACCCTGAATCATTGTACAATTCAGTTTCCAGACCCCTGACCATCCCCGTTGCTCTTCCCTGCAGTCTTTCTACAGTCTCAGCATCGTTGTTGTATCATGACTTACAAAAGCCAGACATTCTTTAACAGGCTCTGATAAATAACCTTCTGGTTGAGGATGGAGGCTCATTCTGAGAGCTTGTGGTTTGGTTTCAGAACATTTTGTCGCCAGGCTAGGTACCATTTTCAGCAAAATTTTTAAAAGATAAAGGTTCCGGTTCATCTCCATTTCAAAGCTGAAGTCCAAAGATTTATTTTATTTTATTTTATTTGGTTAGTCAATTGCTTACAAGATAATAGGTATAAGTAAAAACATAGTTATGAATACATGAATACATATAAGAAAAATAAAAAAAACAATAGGACAGGGACGGTAGGCACGTTGGTGCGCTTATGCATGCCCCCTACAGACCTCTTAGGAAAGGGATGAGGTCAACAGTAGACAGTCTAAGGTTAAAGTTTTTGGGGTTTGGGGAAGAAACCACAGAGTCAGGTAGAGTATTCCAGACATTGACCACTCTGTTGCTGAAGTCGTATTTCCTGCAGTCAAGTTTGGTGCGGTTTACCTTGAGTTTGTATCTATTGTGTGCTCTTGTATTGTTATGGTTGAAGCTGAAGTATTCATTGACAGGTAGGACATTGCAACGTATGATTTTATATACTATACTTAGATCGAACCGAAGGCGGCATAGTTCAAGGTTTTCTAGGTCTAGAATTTCGAGTCTGGTGGCATAAGTTATTCTGTAATGAATAGAGGAGTGGAGAACTCTTCTTGTGAAATATTTCTGGACTTTCTCAACTGTGCTAATATCAGTTACATAACGTGAGTTCCAGACTGATGAGCTGTATTCGAGTATTGGTCTAGCAAATGTTTTGTATGCTCTAGTTAGTAGTGTAATATTAACAGAGAAAAAAACTACATAGGATTAGGTTAACAACTCTTAGTGCCTTTTTGGCTATGTAGTTACAGTGGACTCTAGCACTTAGATCATTAGAGATGAGTACTCCAAGATCCTTGACAGGGTTTGGATCATCAACAAGGTCTTGATTATTCAGCTTGTATTTTATTTTCTGATTTTTTTTGCCAATATGTAAGACAGAGCATTGGTTTGTTGAGATTTGAAGTTTTATTTATTTATTTATTTTTATTTATTTTTAATTACATTTATATGCCACCCTTCTCCGGAGACTCAGGGCGGCTTACAGTCTATGGAGCACCATGCTAGGTGCTCGGCAATAGCCTTCATTCCATTGTATATGCCTGCTTATTACTAGGGCTTTTTGGCCCCCCCTAGCGGCATTTTTACAAAGTCAGCTTATTGCCCCCAACAATCTTTGGATCATCAATTTACCTACCCCGAGAGGATGGAAGGCTGAGTCAACCTTGAGCCTGGTGGGATTCGAACCTGCACTAATTGCCATTTGTTTGAGCATTCTGATACATAGTCGAGGTCTTTTTGAAAGGTAGCAGTATTGTCTGTGGTGTTGAATAGCTTTACTTCATCAGCGAAGGGGACACAGTTGTTCTTAATATGATCACAGAGGTCATTTATGTCTCCATGGTCATGTGGCTGGCATGACTGAACACCAAAGGTGCACGGAACTCTGTTCCCTTCCCACCAAAGGGGTCCCTACTTCTCTACTTGCATTTTTTACATGCTTTCAAACTGCAAGGTTGCAGAAGCTGCTGGGATAAGTAATGGGAGCTCACTCCGTTACGTGTCACTAGGGATTCGAACTGCCAAACTGCTGATCTTTCTGATCGACAAGCTCAGCATCTTAGCCACTGAGTCACCGTGTCCCCCAGCAAAATTTAGGGAATGCCATATTGGTTTTCTTCTGCTTATAAGGGCTTCGTGAGGTCAGTAGATCTTGTGATGGGAAGGTCATGTCAGGTGAGGGTCTGGTGATGGTTCTGGCAATGGGTCAGGTGTGGGTCACGTCAGACAACGGTTTTGTGATGGGTCTTGTAAGAGGTCAAGTGTGGCAAAGTGCACATTCGCCACTATCACACATTTTCTAGTTATTCCCACCAGGCTCAAAACCTCCTTAAAGAGTCAAATCTCTTTATAGATGTTTTGGTTTCGGGAGGGATGATTGGAAAGGAACAACATTTCGAGGTTGGGTTCCTTGAGACTTAAAGGGTAGCGATTATATGTGGTGCCGTTGTGCCATCAGCAATTGCCTAGGCTAATTTCAAGGTGACAATTTCTTTTCTTTTTCCAGCCTTGCCTCTTTGCTTGTTCACTCCCCACCTCCTGTTTGTTCTTGGACTGGGGGGAGTGAGGTTGTTGAGGTGGGGAGGAGACAAAATGTCAAAGTCAAGCGGATGATTATAAATTAAAAGAGACAAAGGGAAAACAAGGACAGTTAGGGACTGTCAAACTCCGAGGCAGGAGCTGAGGTTGATGCTTAATGCTTCTGCAGCTGTGGGGTGGAGAAAGCCACATGCTGCGTGATGCCTGGGTGACTCATTTGTCTTTGTGTGCTTGGTGGAAAAAGAAATTGGAAAGGATTGAGGAGGTTGTGGAAATGAATGTAGGGCAGATCACTTCAACAAAGCCAGAGTGTTGCTGTAGACATCTCTCTTGATGGAGAATCTCCAAATTCTCTTGTTAAAAGATCCCCTTGGATTTCTGGGCTCTGAAGCTGTAGAGATCAGAGGAACCTTCAAGCAAAAATGTCTCTAGTTGGATGAGAAGATTGTTGGGAATGGTAGCTTCTAACATCCCCTTGATTCTTCTTCTTCTTCTTCTCTTCTTCTTCTTCTTCTTCTTCTTCTTCTTCTTCTTCTTCTTCTTCTTCTTCTTCTTCTTCTTCTTCTTCTTCTTCTTCCTCTTCCTTCTCTTCCTTCTTCCTCCTCCTTTTTCCCTTCCTCCTGCTCCTCCTGCTCCTGCTCCTCTGCCTCCCTTCTTCTTCTTCTTCTTCTTCTTCTTCTTCTTCTTCTTCTTCTTCTTCTTCTTCTTCTTCTTCTTCTTCTTCTCTTCTTCTTCTTCTTCTTCTTCTTCTTCTTCCTCTTCCTCTTCCTCTTCCTTCTTCCTCCTCCTTTTTCCCTTCCTCCTGCTCCTGCTCCTGCTCCTCCTCCTCCTCCTCTTCCATCTCCCTTCTTCTTCTTCTTCTTCTTCTTCTTCTTCTTCTTCTTCTTCTTCTTCTTCTTCTTCTTCTTCTTCTTCTTCTTCTTCTTCTTCTTCTTCTTCTTCTTCTTCTTCTTCTTCTTCTTCTTCTCTTACTTCCATGTCCAAATCAAACTTTGGACTGCAAAAATGGAGTCATCTCCTTAAGCTTTGTCACTGGCCAAAAATAAGTCATTATTGATACGATTTTGGTTGCAGTTGAAGTACCAGCAGATGGGCCAGCCTCTGCATCACTCCACATTCACACCTTGTATTGTTATCTGGTAACAGCCTCCACTTGAGCATATTGGTCTTACCCTCAGCCTATTCAGGATGATCTTGAAGTTGCTTAAATTATATTATTCAATAGATTACCCATCTTGGTTTACTCCCTCTCTCCCTTCCTTCTCCAACTATCCTTCCTTCCTTCCCTCCCTCCCTCTCTCTCTTCCCTCCCTGCTCCTATTCTTCCTTCCTTTCTTCCTTTTCTCCTTTCTTCTTTCCTTCCCTTTCTTTTCTCCTTCCTTTTTTCCCCCTTCCTCCCTTCCTCCCTCTCTCTCTCCCCCCTTCCTTCTTTCCTCTGCTCTGTGTGTATGTGTGTGTGTGTGTGTGTGTGTGTCTTCAAACACTTTGCTGGAATCTACCAGTTAATAACCCTACTGGTCGATAAATGGGAAGGCTAGAATTTGTGACTAGTGATAGGGCCAGTCAACCCCTCTATCAAGGAGGGCCAAAGTCCTGTTCACCCCCTCAGGAAAAAGAAGGAAAAGAAAGGAAAACAAAGCACCCAGGTGTTTTGTTTACACACAGCATCACCTGAGTGCAATTTGAGCGATCTGATCCTCTTCTCATCTAATTTAGGCTGTGCTGATAACGGCTTGAATTTACACAATCAGGGCTCAGTGCTGAGAGCCATCTCATTCCCCTACATCAAAGGTAATTATTATTTTTATAGTTCAATTAGCAAACATTACGTTTCTGTTTTCCCCGCTAAGATGGCACTATCTAATTTAACAATAGCACATTTTATTCCCACTCCCAGGGACATGATGTTATGATAATGGGTTCCGTAAGACCTATTGATTCTTTCCAAGCAACTCGGCTCCCCGAGTTTTCTCCGTTCAATCCAACTTTAAAAGCCTTTCCCAGTGAGGTGATTCGCTGGCCAGCTCCCACGCTACCTAATCGCATGGAAATATAGATATTTACTAGAGACCAGCAGGCAAAGCTGTAGATCATTATTTTGAATCAATGGGAACAAAAAAAGTAAATTTTGGACTTGACATTTCAGAATAAAAGTGTTCACACATCAAGAAGCCGTAGTTTCTCTCTCTCTCTCTCTCTTTTTCCTGAGCCAGGAATTGGATTCTTCCAACTTTAAGGGATGAGTCAGATGGAGTTTGGACAAATGGCAGGTGGCCTGATAGAAGAAACAGATTTATCTTCAGGAAGTACAGGAGGAAATGGTGGAGGGAAGAACCATTGGGGAGCTGATGGAGTGGGGTTTTTTTAACTCATGCAGGTTGAGTGTCCCTCAAACCCTCCCCCCCCAAAAAAAGAATCTGAAATGATTTTATTGATGTCATTTCTAACATGCCTTTGTGTTCTGGTAAGCATTTGAAGACTGTCTTTTCAGCTTAATACATCCTGAACAATGTAGGGAGTTTTTGTGATTTTGTAAAAGTTTCTCTCGAACTCTCCCCTCCCCACTATCCCCTCCCCTCCCTTTCTTTTCCTTTTCTTTCCTTCTCCCGCCTCCCCCCTTTCTTTCTCTGTTGTTCCCTTCCTTTCTCTTCCCTTCCCTTCTTCATTCTTTCCTTCTCTTTCTTTCCCTTTCCCCCTTCCCTTCTTCATCCTTTTCTTTCCTTCTTTCCTTCTCTTCTCTTCTCTTCCCTTCCTTTCTTCACCCTATCCTTCCCTTCCCTTCCTTTCCCTTTCCTTCTTCATCCTTCCCTTCATTTTCCTTCCCTTCTTTATCCTATCCTATCCTATCCTATCCTATCCTATCCTTTTCTTCCCTTTCCCTCCACTTCCCTTCCCTTTTCCATTCTTCCCTTCCCTTCCTCTTCTTTTATTTTCCTTTCCCCTTCTTTCATCTTCCTTCCCTTCCCTTCCCTTCCCTTCCCTTCCCTTCCCTTCCCTTCCCTTCCCTCCCTTTCTTCATCCTTCCCTTCCTTTCCTTTCCTTTCCCTTCTCCTTCCTTTCCTTTCTTTTCTTTTTCCTCTCCTCCCTTCCCCTTCCCTCCCTTCCACTGTCCTCTCTTCTCTCCTCTCCTCTCCTTCAGGGGCAACAAGTGTACCTCTGGGAGATCTGAAAACCAGATTAGGGATAGTTCATTGTGGAGAAGATTAATCTATCTGGTCATTAAAAGTCAACACTGCCTTGATGGCATCTCATCAATCAACATTTAAGTAAAGAGCCCTACCTTTTTGCAAATACCAAGACTTTAGTCCTCTTTGGAAGACAATTCCTATGAATTTGACTCTTCCTGAAGCATCCCTTGAGAACCTTTGAAGGAAATAGAAGATGAGGTTGAAAGTGGACAAATTTGATTATGATAGCAATGGATGAACCATTGAGAGACTGAAAGAGCCAGATTGAGGTCAGGTCATCCTGAAGAAAGACTGTATGATCAATAAGACTTGGCACTGACCTAATGGCATATAATCAATCAATACTTAATGAAAGGAGCAATATATACCTTTTGGGAAGGTTGAAATGGAATTTGAAGAGATTGTTGAGGGATATATTGCAGAACCTACCATAGTCGGGGCCCATCCAAATGGAAGTTACAATAATTCATCTTTAAACCTAATTTAAACGAAGTCCAGTGACACCCATGTCATTGTTTTGATGCGGTTGTGTGCTGAATAATTATTTTTCTCGTTGTCATAATAACATGATAGTTTGTGATTCTGTTGGAGAGGGTCATCCCTGAGTTTTACTCCACTATAGGTAGTCCTCAGCTTACAACAACAGATCATTTGGTGACTGTTCAAACTTACAATGGTACTAAAAAATGACTTATGGCCGATTTTCACAGTTATGAGCTTTGCAGCATTCTTATGCTCATGGGATCAAAATTCAGATGCTTGGCAATTGATTCACATTTATGACGGTTGCAGTGTCCCGGGGTGACATGATCCCCTTTTGAGACCTTCTGCCAAGCAAAGTCACTGGGGAACCCAGTTTCACTTAACAAGTGTGTGACTAACTTATTTATTTTATTTATTATTTATTATTAAAATTTATATACCGCCCTTCTCCCGAAGGACTCAGGGCGGTGCACAGCCTACTAAAACCACATATATATATAACAATTAAAATAGAATTAAATAAGGGCTGTAACCGAATCTAAAATCCCAACCTTAAAATTCAATACATTAAACCCCATTAAAATTAATTTAGGATCAGCCCAGGCCGGCCTGCTCAAAGAGCCAGGTCTTCAGATCATGCTTGAACACCCTCAGGTCGGTGGTCGTTCTCAACTCAGGGGGGAGCCCATTCCAGAGAGCGGGTGCCCCCACAGACAAGGCCCTGTTCCTCGGGGTCGCCAGGTGGCACATAGAGGCCGTTGGGACCTGGAGGAGGCCCTCCCTGTGGGAGCGCACAGGTCGGTGGGAGACTACTGGCAGAATGCGGTCTTGCAGATAACCTGGTCCGATGCCATGGAGCGCTTTAAAGGTCAAAACCAGAACCTTAAAGTGCATCCGGAAGGCAACTACAGCATTCATTTATCAACTACAACATTCATTTAAGAACTATGGCAAGAAAGTGTCAGAGTATATTCATGACTATTTGGAAACTGAAACTAGAAGTAGCCTAGGCATGGCTCTGTATTAAGCTCTGAAGCTATGTTAAGCTCTGAGTCTGTCTATTGAAAATGAAACTGCTTCTCTCCTCTGCTGTGTGTCTTGCTTGCCTGCTGAACTAGAATAAAACTGATGTCTGTTTCTGCTTGAATTTGTTCCATGTTGGAGAAATCTACAACTGGTATTGTAAAATTTACTTTATATGTTTATAAAGAAATTAAATGAAGCCTCAGTCATCTGTGTTTACTTTTCTGGCACTGAATGTATGCTGCAATATTCTGAACAGGAAGGTCATAAAATGGGGCAAAACTCACTTAACAAGGGTCTCACTTATCAACAGAAATTTTGGGCTCAATTGTGGTCATAAGTTGAAGACTACCTGCATTTTCTTCAAGTTGTTCCATATCTATTCCTGAAATAGATCCATTAATCTGAATTGGGAAGATGTCTATGGAGATTCTCAGTCATCCAAGTCATGGTTGTCCCAAAGGTGCTTTTTGTATATTTTTTTCTTTCTTTCCTATTTTTCTATAACTTCCCCCCCCCCTCCAACTTTTAAGAGGGAATGGCTTTTTTATTTATTTTTATTTTTTATTTATTTATATCGAATTTATATACCGCTCTTCTCCTGAGGGACTCAGGGTGGTGTACAGCCAACTATAATATAATACAAATTACAAAAGTTAAAAAGAAATTAAATATACGGCTGCTATTAAAATTTATACTTAAAAACCCCAATAGTTAAGATATAAAAACCCCAATTTCTAAAACCCCCATTTCTAAAAACCCCAATTTAAAACCCCAATTTAAAATCAGCCCAGGACGGCTGATTTTGATATTGCCCAGATAATCAGAACTCATGGGTTAAAGTGACAAGGAAATCATACTGGGTTTCAGGAGGAACTTCTTAACTGAATTGTTGGTGAGTAAAACAGGCTTCCACATGAAGGGGACAAAGAATCTTCTATCAGCAGAACAAGAAGCAGTGAATGGAAACTAATCAAGGAGAACTAAGGAGAAATTTCTTGACAGTGGAAGCAATTAATCAGTGGATTGACTTGCCTCCAGAAGTCATGGGTGCTCCATCACTGGATTTGGTTTTTTAAAGAAGTCAATGGTCAGCAATATCTCCTGAATAGTCTAGGATCTCCTGCTTCATCAGGGGGGTTCAATTACAAGTCCTCCAAGATCCCTTTCAGCTCTGTTATTCTGTTGGCTGTAGGGTCATGAGCTGTGGTGGCACAATGGTTAGAGTGCAGTATTGCAGGCTACTTCTGCTGACTGCCGGCTGACTGCAATTTGGCAGTTCGAATCTCACCAGGCTCAAGGTTGACTCAGCCTTCCATCCTTCCGAAGTTGATAAAATGAGGACCCAGATTGTTGGGGGAAAGAGGCTGACTCTACAAACCACTTAGAGAGGACTGTAAAACACCGTGAAGCAATATATATGTCAAAGCGCTGTTGCTATCATCTATCATAGATGCTCTATCGCAGGGGTGTCAAACTCGATTTCATTGAGGACCTTGGACAGTCAGGGAGTATGGCTGGGGGTTGGAGTGGCCATGGTGAGCGTGGCCACAGTGGGCATTGCCACAGTGGGCATGGCCAGATTCCACATCACTTGTGTCAGGGGGCACCTGTGGACTTCCCTGAGACCCTCACTTACTCTCATTATAATCTCCTTCTTTCCTTCCTTCCTTCCTTCCTTCCTTCCTTCCTTCCTTCCTTCCTTCCTTCCTTCCTTCCTTCCTTCCTTCCTTCCTTCCTTCCTTTTTTCCCTTCCCTTTTCATTCTCCTTCCCTCTTCCTCCCTTTTCTTTCATCTTCCTTCTTTCTCTTCTTTTTTCTTCCCTCTTCCTTCTCCTTTCTTCTTCCTTCCCCTCTTTCCTTGTTTTTCTTCCTTGCTCACTTCCTACCTTCCCTTCTTTTTCTTTCCTCTTTCCCTTTCTCCTTTCCTGTCCCTTCTTACATGCTCAAATGAGGCATCACCAGCCGGTCCTTTTCTGTTTCCAGGCCAACCCTGATGATTATTATTATTATTCGTATTTCTATACCGCTCCCTCTCCCAAAAGGGACTCGGGGCGGTGTACAGCCTAATAAATACATAAAATACAAAGTTACAAAATTAAATAGAATTTAAAACCAGATGGCCAAATCTAAGCGTCCTGTAGGCCAGGTCCAGCCCTCAGCCCTTGAGTTTGACACCCCTGCTCTATCAAATCCAACATTGAGCAGGCAACTAGTCCATGTGACCTCTTAGAGTCCCCCCATCAATTTTAGGTCTCAATCTAATCAACTGCATCATCCCACAAGATGATGGAACCTTAATGGCACTATAGACGCCATTCTAATTATACCCACTGATTTCCATTCCCCACTCTTTGTGTGTCTGATGACAACAAAGCTCATACCCCATTATTAGTGGACCAATTAAAGCGTGCGCTGGTTTGAAGGCAGATGTTCTGAGCACAGGCCCCTCCCAGCCTACCAACAGCTGCTTCAGTATTGATTATGGCCAATTACATCCCTGCGTCATGTACCCCTGGTGTGCCACCCACTCCCTACGTGATTTATTGCCTCCAGGATTGTTCTAAGCAGCAAACCATTTGTCACTGTCAGAGGCGCAAACCATAGATATGAGAATCTAAGCTACATCTCTTTGAGGAGGTCTGGGAATGCACAGTCTGTTTGCCAGCCGGAATCTGTGTAACCTGAGAACCCTATCAGGGAACGGGTCAATCTTGAGGAACGTTTCCGAATGGGCAGTTCATAGAATGAACTTTAGCAGAGATACCTACAAAGATGTATCTCTTGTGCTCATCATCAGCTGAAAACAGCGCACAGCATGAATTATGAATGGATGAAGGAGAACTTAATCTGTACTGTTAGTTTAAAATGACAATTTCTGCTGTTTGGGGGGCGGGGGGGGTGGAACCATCTCATTTCCCTGCACGATTCTTATCTCTTATTAATCCAGCCTTGGTCTAATCATGGTTAAGGTACCCAAGCTAGAAAGCAACTGTCAAAAAGTTCCGACGAATCAACCCAACCGATTCAGCAACTCTGAGATTTGCAACTTTGTCAAAAAACTGTTTTATTGAGTCCATGATTTCGGCACGGATGAAAGCGAAACCAGCTCTAAATATTTCCTGCTGTTTCAGTATAATGTAAGAATAGGTCATTCCCTCCCTCACTGTCACAGGTCACATTGTCCAATTAGGTCAAGTGTGTCAAATTCAAGGGCCAGTGGCCAGATCCTGCCCACAGGGTGCTTAGATCTGGCCCATGGGGCCACCCTGAAAATAGCAAAAGACTGGCCCACGGTGCCTCTGCTAGCAAAAATGGAACTTGGGAGGGGTGTCTACAGTCCTCCCAAGCTCTGTTTTCACTGGCAGAGGGTTGCAAGAGGCAATCACAGCCAAAAATGGAGATTGGGAGCCTGATTTTGCTGGCAGAGTGCTTGGGCCACCAGAGCCCAAGCTGACATTAAGCTGGCCATGCCCACCCTGGCCAGACCCAGCCCTGCCCACAAGGTAAAACACAACCCTGATACGGCCCTCAATGAAACTGAGTTTGACATCCCTGAATTAGATGCTCTGGCATCTCTTTGGCAACTCCACTTAGGCTCTGCCCAACAGCTGTTGCGATAACCTTGGTTCCCATGGGATGATCTGTTTTTGTTCTGGCCTGATATTCCAAGCTTTTCCTCTCCCACATTGTGTGGAAGCTGAGAAACAGAAAGATGGCTGCGGCAGGCCTGATCCATTTCCAAGTTGACAGAAACACTCTGTGAGTTCTAGTCCCACCTTAAGCACAAAAGCTAGCTGGGTGACTTTGCGTCAATCACAGGAGAAGGTTAGTGATACGCAATTCCTGCAACCATTCCTTATAGGTTTTAGCTTCCAGCCCCCTAATAATCTAATAGCCAAAATCATCTAATTAGTCCTCTAAAGGTAAAGGTTCCCTTTGCACATAAGTGCTAGTCATTTCTGGCTTTAGGGGGCGCTGCTCATCTCCGTTACAAAGCTGAAGAGCCAACGCTGTTTGAAGACGTCTTCATGTCACGTGGCCGGCATGACTAAACATCAAAGGCCTTCCCACCAAAGTGGTCCCTGTTTTTCTACTTGCATTTTTTACATGCTTTTGAACTCTAGTCATATATTAATCAGAAAAAGACACCAAGACTTGAAAAGAATGCAGAGAAGAGCAACAAAGATGATTAGGGGACCAAAGGCTAAAATATATGAAGAACGGTTACAGGAATTGGCTGTTTACTCTAATAAAAAAAGACTACTGTAGGGGGAACATGATCACAATCATGTCCTTGAAATAAAGATGGTGACCGGAAGCCCCGATCGAGGGGAGCTCCGCCGAGCGCTGGCTTTTGCCGGCTAAGCCGGCCTCCCCCCTCGTCCCCCATGCATCGAGGGGGTATCGAGGGGTTTGGAGGCATTCGGGGCATCGGAAGAGCCGCCAGGAGGCCACCCGGGTGATCTCTTGGGGCGGCGGCGGTGGCGGCGGCGGCGTCAGCGGCGGCGGCAATTTCGCGGAGGCCGTGGCTGCTGCGATGGCGGCCGTGGAGGTGGCAGCCGCCACGGAGGCGGCTGCCATGGCTGCCGACACTGTTGGGGCTGCCCCGGGGTTGGGGGCTCTTTGGAGGTTCCCTGCCTGGGTGCCGGCGGCCCCGAAGACGGTCTACCTGCGGCTGCTGTGGCTGCCGCGGTCGGTGACAGCGGTCGGTACCGCGGCGGCCGCGGGGGGGGTGGAGTCCTCGTCGTGGTCATTTTGCGGCTGGAGGCCCAGCAGCGAACCCGGTCCCCACTCCATCTGGCTGCCCCATGGTTGGGGGCTCTTTGGAGGTACCCTGCCTTGATGCCGGCGGCCTGGAGGATGGCCCTGCTGTGGCCGCTGCGGTTACTGCGGACGGTGGCAGCGGGCGGTATCGCGGCGGCCGCGGGGGGGGGGGCAGATGCCTCGCTGGGGCCGTTTTGCAGCTGGAGGCCCCACCGTGGCTGGAGGCCCCGCCTCGAACCTGGACCCTTCATCTGGCTCTGATAGCTCTGCTGCGGCCTCATGCTCTACTTCCACCTGTCCTGTTTCCATCTGCTGCTCCAAGGACTTGGTCAATCTGCTTCTGGCCTCCGCGGCTGCTGCAGGGGGAGGCCGCCTTGCCGTGGAGGGTGTTGGCCCCCCTAGCGTGGCAGCCCCACCGGCAGCCGTGGAGACAATGTCTGCGTCGACTGGGAGACCTTTGCGATCTCGGAGGCGACGTGGATGGCGGAGCGGACAATGGCATCAGGGACGTAAATGGCAGGGGCAACAGTGGGACTGGCCGGCCCGAAGGACGCCGGTGATTTCAATGGTGGTCCCCAATCCGGCGATGGCGAGGGTTAGAAGATCTATTAGTTACTCCTTGGCGGAACTACGGGCTCTCGGGAGGGTCCCCCACTCCCTGGAGTGGCCCTCCGATCTATCGACGGCCTACCTCAAGGACGGTTCCTGGGATCCGGAGAGGTGGCACGGCCATCAAAAAAGGATTTTTAGGGGGGGTTTTAAACTTTTTAAATTTTTATTTAGGGTTTTATCAAGGTTGGGGAGGGTGACTAAGAGAGGGTTGGGGGATGGTAATTTATTGGGGTTAGGGAGGATATCCGGACCGGGCTTGGGGGATAGCCCGGGGGGGTTTGGAGTCAGCCAGGCGGGAGTGCATGTCTGGGAGGGCCCAGAGGGTCGTGAGTTGTGGGGGCGAACACAATTCGGACAACAGGGGGCGGGTTTCATTGGCACCATAAGTGGGAGGGGCAGATATGATGGGGGTAGAGGGCCATATCAGGTTAGGGGATCGCGTGCCCGCTGTCTCCAAGCGGTGGCGCACTCCGACCCTCCTGACCCATCTGGCAGGCCTGGTTGTGCAGAGTCTCAGGCCCTGAGTACCCGGCTGATGTTATGTAATGCCAGGTCCGTCGTTAACAAGGCCCCCCTGATTTGCGATCTTATTCAGGAGGAGGGTGAGGACCTGGCTGGGGTCACCGAAACCTGGTTGGGCCCAGAGGGTGGCGTCCCTCTGGTAGAGATGTGCCCACCAGGTTTCCAAGCATTCCATCGACCGAGGTCTCAGGGAAGGGGTGGTGGGGTGGCGGCGATTATTAGAGAAGTCCTTTGTCCTAGGGAGGCCACTGTCCCTCAGACGGTTGGTTGTGAGTCTCTCTTTGTGAAGTGAGGTCAGGGGGTTCAGATGGGCCTTTTGATAACGTACCTGGCTCCCTGCCATGTGTCATCGGCCCTGCCCGGGCTCCTCGAGGTGATAGCCGGGCTGGCGGTTGAAACCCCCAGGCTTTTAGTCATGGGGGATTTCAACCTGCCTTTGCTCGGGGAAACCTCTGGGGTGGCCTGGGAGTTCCTGGCTTCCATGACGGCCATGGATCTGACCCAATTAGTTTCTGGCCCCACTCACACGGGGCGACACACACTGGATCTGATTTTCGCCTCTGGTCAGTGGTTGAATGATCGTGCTGGGGACCTAGTTATAAAACCCTTGTCATGGTCCGATCATTCTCTTCTTAGACTGGACTTCTGTGCCGCCACCCCCCATCACAGGGAGGCGGAACCGAGGAGATGGTTCCACCCCAGGCGCCTGATGGATCCTGAACGATTTCAGATGGAACTTGGGCCATTTCCTGAAACTCTGGCTCATAACACGGCCACAGATTTGGTGGCCACCTGGGATGGGTTGGCCGCCGAGGCTCTGGATCGAGTTGTGCCTTTGCGACCTCTGACTCGGCACAGATCCCAGAGGGCCAGTAGTGCTGAGTCTGACCGGACACAGGTGAGGTCCTATATTAGGACCTACCTATTGGCGATAGAGGCGGCGAAGCGTTCACACTTCTCCGCCCTTATTGCGTCGGCAGAAAATCGGCCTGCTGCCCTGTTTAGAGTGACCCGCTCTCTGCTTGAGCTGAGAGTGTGGGAGGACCTCTTGCAGGGTAGGGCAGAAGAGTTTTCCCGATTTCTGCATGATAAAATCACTCAGATTCGGGATGGGCTGGACTCCAGTTGGGTGGTCCCGGGGGAGGTGTCCGGGGCAAGTCTTGAGACGGTTATCTGGGAGGAGTTCGATCCTGTGACTGCCGAGGGTGTGGACAGATTACTGGGGAGGCTGAATGCCACCACATGTTTACTGGACCCGTGCCCTTCCTGGTTGGTTTCTACCTCCAGAGAGGTGACACGAGGCTGGCTCCAGGGGATTGTCAACACTTCGTTGATGGAGGGGGCGCTTCCGACCACCCTGAAAACGGCAGTGGTGCGGCCCCTCCTCAAGAAGCCTTCCCTGGACCTGGCTCTTTTAAATAACTATCGTCCTGTCTCCATCCTTCCCCTTGTGGCGAAGGTTGTTGAGAGTGTGGTGACGCATCAGATCCCTCAGTACCTGGAGGAAGCATTCTATTTAGATCCGTTCCAATCGGGCTTCAGGCCCGGGCACAGTACCGAAACAGCATTGGTCGCATTGGTAGATGATCTCTGGAGGGCCCGTGACAGAGGTTACTCCTCTGTCCTGGTCCTGTTAGATCTTTCAGTGGCTTTTGATACTATCGACCATAGTATCCTATTGCGGCGGTTGGAGGGGTTGGGAATTGGGGGCACCGTTTTGCGGTGGTTCTCGTCCTTCCTCTCGGACCACTCGCAATTTGTGTTGACGGGGGGGGGAGAGGTCCACCCCTAGGCCCCTCATTTGTGGGGTGCCTCAGGGGTCGGTCCTCTCCCCTCTTCTGTTCAACATTTATGTGAAGCCGCTGGGAGAGATCATCCGTGGTTTCGGGGTGAAATGTCATCTTTATGCTGACGACACTCAGCTTTACATCTCCACCCCAAACCACCCCAACAATGCTGTGCAGGTTATGGCCCGTTGCCTGGAGGCTGTGCGGAACTGGATGGGCGGGAACAGGCTTCGACTCAACCCTTCCAAGACTGAGTGGCTGTGGTTTCCGGCGGCCCGATATAGTCAGCTGACTCCGTTGCTGGCTATTGGGGATGAGATCTTGACCCCCACAGAAGGGGCTCGCAATCTTGGTGTCCTCCTGGATGTACGGCTATCTTTGGAAGATCAAATTACGGCCATCTCCAGGGGGGCTTTTTATCAGGTTCGCCTGATACGCCAGATGCGGCCCTTTCTCGATCAGGACGCCTTACGCACGGTCATCCATGCCCTGGTCACCTCCCGTCTGGACTACTGTAATGCCCTCTACATGGGGCTCCCTGCGGGGAGCACCCGGAGGCTTCAACTGGTACAAAATGCAGCCGCGTGGGTAGTTATGGGGGCGTCGAGATACTCCCACGTGACGCCCCTCCTGCGCGAGCTGCATTGGTTGCCGGTGGCCTTCCGGGTTCGCTTTAAAGTATTGATTCTGGTCTTTAAAGCGCTCCATGGCATTGGACCAGGATACTTACAAGACTGCATTCTGCCAGTAGTCTCCCACCGACCGGTGCGCTCCCACAGAGAGGGTCTCCTCCGGGTCCCGACGCCTTCTATGTGCTGCCTGGTGACCCCGAGGAATAGGGCCTTCTCTGTGGGGGCACCCGCCCTTTGGAACGGGATGCCCCCGGGGCTACGAATGACCAATGACCTGAGGGCATTCAGACATGACCTGAAGACCTGGCTCTTCGAGCAGGCCGGCCTGAGCTGACTCAAATGGGATTTGTAAATGGGGTTTTAGATTAGTTGGGATGGGGTACAAAGTTTTAATTTATTTTAATTGGGGGTTTTAGATTTTTATTGGGGCAGCCTATAGTTTAATTCTTTTTTAACTATATTTATCTCTGTTTATATGTATTTTAGTTGGCTGTTCACCGCCCTGAGTCCTTCGGGAGAATGGCAGTATATAAAATCCATGAAATAAATAAATAAATAAATAGCATTGTTCACATATTTGAGAGGCTCCTACAAAGAAAAGGGGGCCAACCTGTATTCCAAAGAACCCAAAGGCAGGACAAGAAACAATGGGTGGAACCTAACCAAGGAGAGAAGCAACCTAGAACTAAGGAGAAATTTCCTAACGGTGAGAGCAATTAACCAATGGACTAACTCAGTCAGAAGTTGTGGGTGCTCCATCACTGGAGGAGTTTAACAAGAGATTGGACAGCTATTTGTCTGAAATGGTATAAGGTCTCCTGCTTGACCAGGGGGTTGGACTAGAAGACCTCCAAAGTCTTCCAATTCTGTTATTCTATGTTCTAGAGTCTAAACAACCTCTTTATAATATGATAACCAAAACTGGATGAAGTATTCTAAGTGTAACTAAGGCTGTATAAAGCTCTACTAATACTTCACGTGATATTGATGCTAGCCCTCTGTTAATGCAAACTAGGATTGTGTTGGCTTTTTTGGCTCCTGCCACACAAAGTTGGTTCATATTCAATGGACTGTCTACTAGGATTCCAGTAGTCTGCTGAATTAAACCCATTAAACTGCATTAAACTCATTAGTTTACTGGATTACTGCAACATGTTTTACAGACCCTTGGTGGCGCAGTGGCTAGAGTGCAATATTGCAAACTACTTGTTGACAGCCAGCTGCCTGCAATTTTGCAGATCGAATCCCACCAGGCTCAAGGTTGACTCAGCCTTCCATCCTTCTGAGGTGGGTAAAATGAGGACCCAGATTATTGGGGGCAATGGGCTTAGAGCTTAGAGAGGGCTGTAAAGCACTATAAAGCGTTATATAAGTCTAAGTGCTATTGCTATTGCTATGTTCCACATGGGGCTGCCCTTGAAGACTATCCAGAAACTTCAACTGGTCCAGAATGCAGCAGTTCACACAGCGATTGGAGCCCCTACATGTATGTATATGTGTGTGTGTGTGTGTACACACAAACATACACACACACACACATAGAGATCTATTATTTTTAATGAAACTTTGATTTGGTTTTGCCAATTAAATAGATTTGTTGTTATAGAAATGGCTAGTTATATACTAATGCGTAAAAGTAACAAGTTGAGGCTGGAATGTTGTTGTCTTGTCCTAAAAAGAGTTGGAAATCAACCCTTTATTTTCTTTCTTCCCTTGTACCTCACATTTTTTTCTCCCTTTCTTTTTCCTTCCCTTGATTTCCTATTTTTATTTTTATTTGTAGCTTATATATTGACAAAACAATAAAAGTCAATAAATAAATAAAAATTCTTCAGCGCTCACCTTTCCTTACAATCCAACTCTCACAGCCATACATCACTCCTGGGAAAAATGTAGCTTTGACTATAATTCTGTATTTAATGTTTGTTGATTGTAATTGTTTTTATATATCTTTTATTATTATATTGTGAGCCCCCAAGAGTCACTCTGGGTAGTGAGATGAAGGGGTGAAGAAATGTAATAAATAAACAAACAGTAAATGCCCCTAAATAACAATAACAACATTTGTTAGAATTTAAGAGTTGTTGCTGCAAAACAACATACAGTATTCAGCTTCTGTGATGTGCATAGAGGACTAAAATCAAATGGAAACGGTATAGCTAACTGTGTTAGGCTGTTAGAAGAATGTTATTACTTACAAAGATAAAAAAATTCCTGTGCATTGAAGACATTGGATCAAATTTGATCAGTATAGATAAATGGGTTATCCAGTTAGGGCACTGCATTCTTTATTAGGTTAAACCAGATCAAACTTCCTGCACTGAAATATGGAATTTATGTAGAGGGAGAGACAGAGATATAGATACAGAAATTGCTATAGATCTATTTTATTTATTTCAGATCAATTTAATCGGACCTGGCAGAGAGAATAATTCAATTTCCTCTTCTGTGTGTCAACTCTTAAATCACTTGAAGGCTGTTTTCCCAAGTTCTCTTAGCTGTGTTGCCATAGTTTCCAGTGACTTGACCATCTTGATAGCTGTCCTGTAAGTTGTTCTTTTACAGTTGCCCTAACCATGGTTTGAGATGGTGCAGTGTTTCCTGTTTCAGCAAGGGATATGTTGGACTAGAAGACCTCCACAGTCCCTTCCAACTCTGTTATTTTTTTCTAAGATGATTTAAAAATGTGGACTGAAAGCCAGTTTGGTTTAGTAGCTAAGATAGAGGATTTAAAAAAAAAAAAAAACCTCAGGAAATCATGAATTCTAGGATTCCTAAAGTGACATCTTAGGATGAGTGCCATTATTGGTCTTGTGATAAAGGCACCAGGTTAGAAGATGAGACATTGTGAGTTCTAGTCCTGAGGCTTGCAAGCATAGTGCCCATGAATAATTAGGCCAATCATCAGGAGAATCACTGTGAATTGTAGCCCTGCTTTAGTATGAATACCAGTGGATGACTTTAAGCCAATCACCAGGAGATGGGGAGTTCAAGTTTTACCTTTAGGCACAAATGCCAGCTGGGGACTTTGCCCCATCCCTCTCTCAGCTAAATTCATCTCTCAGGGATGTTGTTTTGAAGAAAGCAAGAACTTTATAAAGAGGAGGTACTAATCTAATAAATCAGGTGGAAGGAAGAAAGGATGGAGGAGGAGGAGAGGAGAGGGAAGAGGGAAGAGGAAGAAGAAGAAGAAAGAAGAAGAAGAAGAAGAAGAAGAAGAAGAAGAAGAAGAAGAAGAAGAAGAAGAAGAAGAAGAAGAAGAGAAGAAGGAGAGGGGGAGAGGAGGAGGATAGGAGGAGGAGCGGAGGAGAAAAAGGAGAAGGAGAGGAGGAGGAGGGGAGGAGGAGGAGGAGGGGGGAGGAGGAGAAAAAGAAGGAGGAGGAGAAGAAGAAGAGAAGAAGAAGAAGAAGAAGAGAAGAAGGAAGAAGAAGAAGAAGAAAGAAGAAGAGAAGAAGAAGAAGAAGAAAAGGAGGAGGAGGAGAAGAGGAGGAAGAGGAGGAGGAGAACAAGGAGAAGGAGAGGAGGAGGAGGGGAGGAGGAGGAGAAAAAGAAAGAGAAGGAGAAGAAGAGGAGGAGGAGGAAGAGGAGGAGAAAAAGGAGAAGGAGAGGAGGAGGAGGGGAGGAGGAGAAAAAGGAGGAGAGGAGAAGGAGAAGATGAGGAGGAGAAGGAGGAAAAAAAGGAGGAGGAGGAGGAAAAAAAGGAGGAGGAGGAGGAGGAGAAAAAGGAGGAGAGGAGGAGGAAGGGGAGAGAGAGAGAGGAGAAAGAAAAGAAAAAGAAAGAAACCTTATGAAGAAAAGCAGTTAGGTGAGTTTGGGCCAATCACTAGGAGACAAGGAGTTCTAGTCCAGACTTAAGAATGAAAACCAGTTGGGTGGCCCCATCCATCTCTCAGCTGAATTCATCTCTCAGGGATGTTTTTTTGGAGAAAGTAGGAACTTTATAAAGATGAGGTACTAATCTAATAAATCAGGTGGACACGTACTTTTAAATGAAGCCTGAATAGAGAAGAGAAAACCAATTTATTCCCAGGTTTTGGCTTCTATGCTCTGGAAAGTCTCTGAACCCTGTACCTTAACCTGGCTAGGACTGTAGGGTGTGTTTTTATATTACACTAGCAGATAACCCGGCATTGCCCGGGTATTTATTTATCCTAATCCTGTATTAGACAGGAAAAGCCCTGATTTTGGCGACCTGGAACAAACATAATTTGTAATGTTAGATTTTCCCCCTTACCAGAGAGAGTCCCCTTGTGGAGTACTGTAAAGCCATTACCATGGCAACTCCACAGCGCTGTACAGTAGAAGCCATTTTAAGGCAGTACGGTAGAATCCAATTGAAGGCTCAACAGGCTGTATCTTAAGAACGCACAACCTGAGGGGTGTTAGGGGTGTCTTATCCCCACAGTATTTGTTTCCAGAGTCATCTGTGTACCAAGTTTGGCTGAAATTGCTCAAGGCATTCCAGATTTACGTTAGAACATACACACACACACACACACACACACACAAACACTTTTATGTATATATAGTACAGGTACGATGAAGACAAATGGCTAAAATTCCCATCTCTCCCACCCCCCTTCTCCATCCCTCCAGCTCAAAGCCATTCCAGATGACTCATTTCTTGAGGTAGCAAGGTGAGTCAAAGCTCATTTGGTCCTTAGCCTCTCTGCCTGACATCAAACAGGACAATTAATGTCAGTTGTCCAAACTAGGTGGTGTTCAGCAGAGTGAGGCCATCAAGGAATCACTGAGTAAGAATCGCAGCAGGAAAATCGAGCTTTGAAAATCAGTCTTGAATAGAAGACTCCAAGCAAACCTGGAAAAAAAATGAGAGAGAAAGAAACCTTGGCAAGGCTTCAAACTTTACCTGTTCAAGATGTCAATTGGTGCTTGAGGGATTTGAACTAAGTGAATTCCAAGAGGGACAATCTTGCATCACGTCTTCCAAGTACAACCACAAAGGATAGAATAGAATAGAATAGAATAGAATAGAATAGAATAGAATAGAATAGAATAGAATAGAATAGAATAGAATAGAATAGAATAGAATAGAATAGAATGGGATGGGATGGGATGGGACAGAACAAAACAGAACAGAACAGAACAGAACAGAACAGAACAGAACAGAACAGAACAAAAGAGTTGGAAGAGATCTTGTAGATCATTTAGTCCAATCCCCTACCCAAGCAGGAACCCCTACACCATTTCTGACAGATGGCAGTCCAGTCTCTTCTTGAAAGCTTCTAATGATGAAGCTCCCACAACTTCTGAAGGCAACTTCTGTTCCATGGGTTGATTGCTCTCACTATCAGAACATTTCTCCTTATTTCTAGGTTGAATCTCTCCTCAATCCATTATTCCTTGTCTGGCCTTCAGGTTCTTTGGAAAATAGCTTGAACTTTCTCCTCTCTGTGACAGCCCCCCAAATATTAGAAGACTGCCATCATGTCTTCCCTGGTTCTTCTCTGCACTAGACTAGCCAAGACTGTATAGAATGGTATTAGTACCTCACGTGATCTTGATTGAATCTTTCTGCTTGCCTGCCAACTTTCACCCTTCAAATGTTTTTGGAAGGGATTTGGTTTGTAATTAATTGTAATTGTTCTTCCTTCCTTCCTTCCTTCCTTCCTTCCTTCCTTCCTTCCTTCCTTCCTTCCTTCCTTCCTTCCTTCCTTCCTTCCTTCCTTCCTTCCTCCTCCCTTCTTTTCTTCATTCCATTCCTCCCTCCCTCCCTCAACTTATAATTACAAAAATTGTTATTATCTTGTCTCCCCCCCCCACCCAGATGCGCTGTTTCAAAAATTCTGGGAGCTCACATTCGCTCATCTTGTAGGTTTTAGACCGTAAAGTGGCATTATACACATTTCTATATTTATTCATTTGTAATATTTATGTACAACATAATATGAAACATCTCAGACACTTCACAGTCAAATTAAAAAGAATCGAGCAATAAGTTTAAAAAATTGGCATAAAGCACATTAAAACATTGCATGGATTATGGTAAATAAAAAGAACAATAAGATAAACATTAAAACAGAGAATAAAAACCCTGGGAAGCAAAAGTTAAAAACATCACAGCAGTGTATAAATAAAATGATTAGATATGGGAGAGCAATATATTTCTCTGAAGTTAATGGGGATTACTTCTGAGCTGACATGTATAAGCAGCATCTCTACTTATGTGCATATTTAGGTGGAGAAAATGTTCAAAGGGGAAGAGCATCCATTGTGTGGGTGTAATTGCCATTTGGACCTTCTGACTTCCACCCTGATGCATCTCTAGATAAGCTTGCCTTGCTAAGATTCATTCTGGAGCATTCTTGTAAATATATATCTAATTAAATCCATCCAGAGTGCATATCTGTGTAGATCTGCTGACAGTGGCTTTTTACACCTACTTCCGTAAAGTCACTGAGATACAAACATGACGATGTTGGATGACAACTGGAGCCTACTAGAACTAGAATTTTGTCCACCACAATTAAAAAGGAAAGATGTTGAGACTCTAGAAAGAGTACAGCGAAGTGCAACAAAGATTATTAGGGGACTAGGGTTAATATATCAACTATATCAGTGGTGGTATTCTACCGGTTTGGCCCGGTTCTCCTGAACTGGTAGCACCGATGAGCAGCCAAGACTGAACCAGTTCTCTCCGCCGCTCTGCTCTTAGGCCCATCCGCCTGCCTGGGCTCCCATACTGACCTTTATTCCCTGCTTTTGAAGTGCAGCTGCTTTGCACAGCACAGCAGATTGCCACACATCAGCTGCTGAAGCGAGAGGGAGAATGCAAGATTGCATTAGAACGCCTCTATGCCTGCACTACGTGTGAATTTGGCACGCATGCATATGCAAAGCTCACCCACCAAGGTATGCCCACTGAACCGGTGGTAAAGAATTTTGAAACGCACCTCTGGTCTATATCATCTATATCTACAGTATATCTAATCACAATTGCTGGAATTGGAATGTCTAGTTCAGGGGTGTCAAACTCAAGGCCCAGGGGCCAGATCCAGCCTGTGGGTTGCTTAGATCTTGCTCGCAGGACCACCTTGGAAACAGCAAAGGACCGACCTGCAGTGCCTCTGCTGTGTGTGGCCTTCCTGAGCTCCATTTTTTGTGGCAAGGGTTGCGGAAGGCGATCACAGCTAAAAATGGAGCTCGCAAGGACTGTGGGTGGCCCACCCTAGGTCCATCCTTGCTGGCAGAGGGTTGTAGGAAGCCGTCCCAGCCCAAAATGGAGCTCGTGAGGGTTGTGAGCAGCTCTCCCAAGATCTGTTTTCACTGGCAGAGGGTTGCAGGAAGCCATTGCAGCTGAAACGGAGCTCGAAGGCCTGTTTTTGCTGGCAGGCCACTACAGGCATCCCTAACACAAGTGACACCAAGCTGGCCACATTCACCCTGGCCACATTCTTCCTGGCCCCCCAAGGTCAAACACAACCCTGATGGGGCCCTCAATGAAATTGAGTTTGACACTCTTGGTCTAGTTTAATGAAAAGAAGGACTAGGGATGACATGATAGTATTTGAGGGGCTGTCACAGAGAAGATGGGTCAACCCATTTTCCAAAGCACCTGAGGGCAGGACAAGAAGCAATGGATGGAAACTAATCAAGGAGAGAAGCAATCTAGAACTAAGAAGAAATTTCCTGATAGTGAGGACAATTAATCAGTGGGGTGAGTTTCCTCTAGAAGTTGTGGGTGTTCCAACACTGGATATTTTAAAGAAAAGATTGGACAATCATTTGTCTGAAATTGTATAGGGTTTCCTACTTGAACAGAGGCTTTAACTAGTAGATCTCCAAGATCCTATATGGGGCTCCCTGTGGGGAGCACCCGGAGACTCCAACTGGTGCAAAATGCGGCCGCGCGGGTGATTATGGGGGCGTCGCGTAGCTCCCATGTGATGCCTCTCCTGCGCGAGCTGCATTGGTTGCCAGTGGCTTTCCGGGTTCGCTTTAAGGTTCTAGTTTTGACCTTTAAGGCGATCCATGGCATTGGGCCAGGTTATCTGCAGGACCGCATTCTGCCGGTGATCTCCAGCAGACCGGTGCGTTCCCACAGGGAGGGCCTTCTACGGGTGCCATCGGCCTCTATGTGTCGTCTGGCGGCCTCCAGGAGCAGGGCCTTCTCTGTGGGGGCCCCTGCCCTCTGGAATACTCTGCCACCTGAGATACGCACCAGCACGGACCTGAGGGCCTTCAGGCGCGCATTGAAGACCTGGCTCTTTGAGCAGGCTGGCCTGGGCTGAGAGAGTTTCAATTGTCTCCTAAATTCGGTTTTAACTTGGGTTTTAAATTTTTGGGGGTGGGTTGTCTTAATCTAACAGCCATTATTTAATTTCTTTTTAACTTTTGTATTGTTGGGTTTGATTCGGCTGTACACCGCCCTGAGTCCCTAGGGAGAAGGGCGGTATATAAATGTTATAAATAAATAAATAAATAAATCCCTTCCAACTCTGATTTATTTTCCATCATGAAAGATTCTTGGGTGACTTTGGACTGGTCATTCCTTCGGAGTCCAACCTGTGATGGTTGTTGCTGGGGGAAATGAGAAGAGATCTATACATACACACCTTGGTCTTCCGGAGAATGATATATAACAAATAGGTAAGTCACCTTGCACTCATTAGAACAGGGGTCTTCAAACTTGACAGCTTTAAGACTTGTGGATTTCAACTCTCAGAATTCCTCCTCCAGTCATGTTAGTTCAGGAATTCTGGGAGTTGAAGTCCACAAGTCTTAAACTTGCTTAATTTGAAGAACATCACATTGGAACATTTGAAGTAACCTACAATAGATCCTGCTTTTCATCATTATGCTTTGTTGTTTCTGTTAGGCAAAGGGATGAACCTATCCATAGGTCTTCATCAAAGGAAGATCATCTCATCCTTTAACTCTTGAATCCCAGGTCAACTGCCCAGCAGAGTGGACAGTGCAGAAGACGAGCAGGACAAAATAAATGTGTCACCTAAACTGATGACACTTGTATTGCCACAAGAGAGCCAAATCATGCCCCTCTTGAATTCTTTGGACCCTTATCTAACATCCTACTCTCCATCATTATGCTTTGATTTCTTCTTTAGTGAGAAACTCATGGTTAGAATTCTACTATGTCTCTACTAGGTTTCCATATTCATAAGACATTACAAATATTCATAGTTCATCCGCGGCTTCTAATCTGTCCCATCTTCTTTAGACATAACTCTTTCATACTCATTTAATTTTCCTAATTGACAGAAGGAAAGAAAGAACCCAATCCTGAGTTCCTAATGAAATCCATCCTCCGATCTCAGGTTGGCTCTCCACTCAAGCTCAGAAAGAAAAGTTTTCATTGAAGGACGTGCAAAGTGTGGCCCCATTGGAGAAGCCAACTGAACTCAACCCACAGATGGGTAATGAAGGATAACACACTTTGGCTGGAGAAGCAGCAGAAAATCTAACCATGCTAGAGAATTGCAGGGACTTAAGATAGAATCATTCCATACTCCCCATGTGAACATGAAGGGTAGAATGAGGATTAGGAAAAACATCACTACCGCAGTGGCAAGGATGGTTTGATGCTATGTTTTGCTTTTAATTGATATTAAATTTGCACTTTGTCATTGAGGATTTGGAGAGCGGGGACATTATCAGATGCTATCATGCAACAATAAAATATTTAGCAGGTTAGTAAAGTTAGAAAAGTCCTAGTGGACAACTATCTAAATAGGAGCCAGCAGTGTGCAGCAGCAGCCAAGAAACTCAGTGTGATCCTAGCTTGCATTAACAGCGGGAACATAGGAGAAAGAACATAGAAAAATAGTGTTGGAAGGGACTCAGATCTAAGGATTCAGGTCCATAATATGTCTGTCTATCATCTGTCTATCTATCTATCTATCTATCTATCTATCTATCTATCTATCTATCTATCTATCTATCTATCATTTGTTTTTTTATCTATCTATCTATTTATCCATCCATCCATCCATCCATCCATCCATCCATCCATCCATCCATCCATCTATCTAACACTAGTCAAACAATCAGCAAATGACAACACAACCAAGCCACTACCAAGAACACTCCCACCAATACTGTTAGGGCAAGCCACTACTATATGAACAGAGAGAAACTCCCTTTCCCTTCTATTGATGAAGTAATCAAGTTGGGTCATGGAACATCTTCAAGAAAACAATCAAGCTCACAGAGCACCAAGCACCATCCAGCTCTCCTCCTCCTCCTCCTTTCTGCAAATCCCTACTTCCTTCCCCTTCTAGTACTGATGATGTTGCCTATTTAGATCGTGAAACACCTGTAAGAAAACCGCCAATCTTAGAGAGCATCAAGCACCCCACAGTTCAATCCTGAGCTACTTTCCTTTCGGTAGATTTGGGACCTTTACAGGATCTTCGCTCCTTCTTTTTATCCCTTTGTCCTTGGTTTGTTTAAGAAAGTTCCCTCCCCACCCATTGTATGTTTGTGTGTACATCCCCTCTTTCTCCCCACCTACATATCTATTTATCTGGTGCTCTAGCTCTCTCGTTCTATCTATAGCTGTCTGTCTGTCTGTCTGTCATCTATATCTATCTACATCACTTGGATGTAGTGAATATTGGTAATACATTATAATATCTGTAATAATATTCTCTCTCTCTCTCTCTTTCTCTCTTTCTCTCTCTCGCCCCCCCCCACCAACCTACTACCTATCTATCTATCTGTCTATGATATCTATCTGACTATATTTATCTACCTAACTACCTACCTATCTGCCTACCAACCTACTATCTATCTGTCTGATATCTATCTATCTATCTATCTATCTATCTATCTATCTATCTATCTATCTATCTATCTATCTATCTAGATCTATCTACCTACCTACCAAACGACTATCTATCTATCTATCTATCTATCTATCTATCTATCTATCTATCTATCTACCAACCTACTACCTCCCTACTTACCTATCTACCTACCTACCAACCTTCTATCTATCTATCTATCTATCTATCTATCTATCTATCTATCTATCTATCTATCTATCTATCATTTGCATTCTCTTTCACTTGGATATAGTGAATATTGGCAATGCTTTGTAACACATAACAAATCATTATTATGTGCGCCGGTGTTCATAGTACAATTAATCATCATAAATTCATTGCGGTATATTCATGTGGACGTAATAGCTAATTCTAAAGACAGTTTTATTCACAAACCCATTCCATTTATTATTGTACTTTCACCTTTCAGGGCATGGGAACGTATAATGGGCAAGAATTATGACTGAGTCAGCATTGCTACTTATACAGACCTGGGAGGAAACGTTCTGAGTTTTTTTTTTTTATTATTATTATTATTTCTTCCTTTTTTAATGTAGTTTTAGCCCGGAGAGATCTGATTCCAGAGCAGGTGGAGAATTCTTGCAATCTCTCTATGCCATTGCCAGAAGAAATTAATGGATTCAATTGGTTTTATAGAAAACCCTCATTATTCCTTAGCTGGAAAATGGGGGAGTGGGTAAGAGAGGGAAATAGAGAAGATATTTGGCTACAGTTCAGGACAAGTTAATATGCTTGAACCCTGGAAAATGAACTGACATCAAATTTCCTGCTTGCTATCTCAGAATGAATATGAATTGGTTGGAGAAAGTTTGGGAAGGCAAAGTAGCTCTGTGTTAAAATGCTAAATTTCTTCTCTTAAGAGAACTTCTGCAAACTTATCCCCAATGCGAACTTTTCAGGTTGTTATTTTATATTATTTATATTATTTTTTAATCAAGTGAGGTGTTAATACCACTCTATAAAGCCACACCTAGAATACCCCATCTGTAAAATCCACACCTAGAGTACTGCATTCAGTTTTGGTCACCACACTATAAAAAACAATATTGAGACTCTAGAAAGAGTACAGAGAACAGCAACCAAGATGATGAGGGGACTGGAGGCTAAAACATAGGAAGAAGGGTTGCAGGAACTGGGCAAGGCTAATCTAGCAAAGAGAAGGACCAGGGGAGACATGATAGCAGTCTTCCAATACTTGACGGGCTGCCACAGAGAGGAACGGATCAAACTATTTAAACCATTAAACCAGCCCAGCAATAATATAATAATGATTTAGGAAGCCCTTTATGTCAGACAAACTTTGCAACAACCAGGAATGGAAATTTCTCAGCCTTTTTTTAAAAAAAATGGCAAAAAGAGAAACGAAAAGGATCATGGAAGAGAATAACATATAAAATCTTACAACCCTGGTAGAGGCTGGATTTTCCCTGATCCAGCTATCCCTACCAGGATTAATGAAATCGGTCCACAGCAAGGCAGCTCCTTGTGCTAAATGGAACTCCAGAGACCACAGATAGACACAGCAAAATCCCCAAGCTCTTTTTTGCAAGTATCTGAACCTTTCAGAGCTAATGCCAAAAAAGCCAGTGCAATCCTAAATTGCATGAACAGAGGGATACAATCAAGATCAAGTGAGATACTAATGCCACTCTAGTATAACCTTGGTAAGACCACACCTAGAATACTGCATCCAGTTTTGGTCACCACACTATAAAAAGATGTTGAGACTCTAGAAAAAGTGCAGAGAAGAGCAACAAAGAGGACTGGGGATTGGAGGCTAAAATATACAATGAACGGTTACAGGAACTGGGTATGGCTAGTCTAGTGAACAGAAACACCAGGGGAGACAGGATAGCAGTTTTCCAATATTTGAGGGGCTGCCACAGGGAGGAAGAGGGGGTCAAGCTATTTTCTAAAGCACCTGAAGGAATAATGGATGGAAACTGATCAAGGAGAGATTCAACCTGAAAATAAGGAGGCATTTCCAGACAGTGAGAGCAATCAACCCATGGAACAGAAGTTGCCCTCAGAAGTTGTGGGAGCTTCATCACTGGAAGCTTTCAAGAAGAGACTGGACTGCCATTTGTCAGAAATGGTGTAGGGTTTCCTGCTTGGTTGGGGGGTTGCACTAGATGACCTACAAGGTCCCTTCTAACTCTGTTAATCTTTTATTCTGAATACTAAACTGTCTCAGAAACAGGCTTCAGCTGGCAATAAGTCTGATTTGCCGATATTATATTGATAATTCTTTTATTTTTACTAATGTCTTTTATTAAAAGGCATAAACTCTTATGACTTGAAGCTCTTCCTTGGTGGTGTATGTGTGTGTGTGTGTGTGGCTTTTAAAAACTTACTCAGCTTTTTTCCTACAATGCCAGTATGGACTGTGTCACAGCATAGGGGACAGCCACAACTTACTTGTGTCCCTTAGCTCCTGTCCTTATGAACTCAAAACTTTAAAAGCAGTACTATTCCATACTCTAACGATCACTGCTTTGAAAGAATGTAGATGATTTGTTACAAAATAGAGTTGGAAGGGACCTTGGAGGTCTTCTAGTCTAACCCCCTGCTCAAGCAGGAGACCCTATACCATTTCAGACAACTGGCTGTGCAACCTCTTCTGAAAAACCTCCGGTGATGGAGCATTCACAACTTCTGGAGACAAGCCGTTCTATTGATTAATTGTTCTCACTGTCAGGAAGTTTCTCCTTAATTCCAGATTGCTTCTCTCCTTGATTAGCTATATCCAACTCCTGCAACTGTTCTTCATATGTTTTTGCCTCCAGGCCTTTAATAATCTTAGTTGCCCTTCTCTGCACTTTTTCCAAAGTCTCAACATCCTTTTTTTTGTAACAAAGAGTTACATATGACTCGATGCAGCCTATATTAGTGAAAATGACAAACCTAGAAAGGGACATGATTTTTTCACTTGAAGCATTAATAATTCGATGAACAGGTGACATACCAAGAATAACAACTATCTGCCCACAGAGAGAATGTATTCACACAGACCCTTTAGGATCTAAGGCAAACTTTAGATTGGATGATTTTCCTCTTCTTCCTCCTTTGGATTTCGGTTTTTTTTTGCCACCTCTTCTTCCTCCTTCTCCTCTTTTTGGGTTGAGTGTTTTTACCACCTCCTCCTCTTCCTCTTCTCCCTCTTTCTCCTCCTCCTCACTTTCTCCTATTCTTCTCCCCCTTTCTCTTCTTCTTCTTCTTCTTCTTCTTCTTCTTCTTCTTCTTCTTCTTCTTCTTCTTCTTCTTCTTCTTCTTCTTCTTCTTCTTCTTCTTCTTCCTCCTCCTCCTCCTCCTCCTCCTCCTCTCCCTCTTTCTCTTCCTCCTCCTCTCCCTCTTTCTCTTCCTCCTCCTCTCCCTCTTTCTCTTCCTTCTCCTCCTCCTCTTTCTATCCTTTCCTTTTTCTCCCCCTCCTCTCCTCCCTATTCTTCTCCCCTTGCCCCTTCCCCCTCCTCTCCCTCTTTCTCTTCCTCTTCTTCCTCCTCTTCTCTCTCTTTCTCTTCTTCTTCCTCCTCTTCCTTTTCTTTCTATTTTTTCCTTTTTCTCCTCCTCATCCCCTCCCCATTCTTCTCCCCTTGCCCCCTCCCTCCTCCTCCTCTCCTATTGTTCTTCCTATATACTTTCCATTCATGTTTACTTGCTTAAACAGAACTAGGTGCAGCTTAGGGAATCGCGTTAAAATCGAGGCAGCTCCTCCTGCATTATTGATTATCATAAGGAAAGTCATTAGCATTATCGAATCTCCTCTGTGATGACAGTAATCAGTAGCTCCTTGCTAGATTACTTGGAGCAGTTTTGAAAGCTTTATGGCTTATTCCTGATGTAGATAAATGTTTTTAGATTCCGCGCTTTTGCCTTTCATGAATAAAAGGGTGATTGGAGAAAGGCTGCATTCATCATTGTGTTTATCGCCCCGAACCAACAAGTGTAATTTATAAACCAATAATACATTTTTTTTTTTTTTTTGCAGTGTGGTACATATGTTCTAAAAGAACGGATTAAATTAATGGAACGCTGAAAACAACCACCACAGACTAATACATCTAACCCCTTAAGGAAGTTCAAAGGACTCCAACTGCCATGGAAATGTTCCTACCTCTTTCTCTCTCAATCAAAGGAACAACATCGTTCCTGTTAATACTGGAAAAAAAAAACAGTTAATGCCAAGCAAGAGTTTCCCCTAGCATTCATTGGAAGTGTAATTCTGGCACACGGTGTACTATAAATCTATCATCTTATTTCAAGTATTTAGCTAAACAGCTTTTTGCAACCATTTATTATAATAATGACTTTTTCTCCCCTTGTCTTTCACTTTTTTTTTTTTCATAAAGCACTTTTTAATGTGCTTTTTCCCCTTCTCTTTGGCAACGGATGCATTTCCATCATTATTATCTTTGTGTTTTGCTACTTTATTCCTTTTTTGTTTTACGTAACTCTATTTCTATCTCTATCTTACCTCTTCCTCTAACTCTATCTCTGTATCTAACTCTCTATCTCTCTCGCTGTATCTCTCTCTCTCTTCTTTCTCTTTCTCCTTCTCTCTCCCTCTCTCTTTCTCTCTCACCTCTCTCTATCTGTCTGGTTCAATTTTATGTTCAATTTATTTATTTATTTATATTTATTCAGAAAATTTATATAGCTACCTATTCAGGTCACATTGTCCAATTGGGACAACGGGTGGATTTCCATCATTATTATCTTTGTGTTTTGCTATCTTATTCTTGTATTTGTTTGTTTTATATAACTCTATTTCTATCTCTTATCTTACTTCTACCTCTATCTCTGTATATATATATATCTCTTTCTCTTTTTCTTTCTTTCTCTCTCTCTCTCTCTTTTATTTCTTTCTCTCTCCCCCCATCTCTCTATCTGTCTATCTCAATTTTATGTTCAATTTACTTCTTTATATTTATTTAGAAAATTTATAATGCCACCTATTCGCTCATAGTGACTAGGTAGCTTTACAAACAGTAAAAACACAAAATAGAAAAAAAACCACAATATCCCCACCCATCCTGGTGAGAGCACATGATTAAATAAACCATTTGAAGGGCTCCATCACATTCTGGGTTTCCCCAGGCCCACTGGTAAAACCATGTCCTTAATGTCTTCTAAAAGATGGTCAAAGTGGGGTCCAGTCTAATTTCTGCAGGGATGATGTCCCAAAGGAAGGAAGCCACCACAAAGAAGGCTCCCAAGGCAAGAAAAGTCCAGAGAATAGTATAGTATAGTATAGTATAGTATAGTATAGTATAGTATAGTATAGTATAGTATAGAACAGAACAGAACAGAACAGAACAGAATAGAATAGAATTCTTTATTGGCCAAGTGTGATTGGACACACAAGGAATATGTCTTTGGTGCATATTCTCTCAGTGTACATAAAATAAAAAATGCATTCATCAAGAATCATAAGGTACAACACTTAATGACAGTCATATTGATTACAAATCAGTAATCAAATCATGCTAGGTAGCAGTCAGTATAGATCGCAAGGATACAAGCGACAAAGTTACAGTCATACAGTCACAGGTGGGAGGAGATGGGTGATAGGAATAACGAGAAGATTAATAGTAATAATAATGCAGACTTAGTAAATAGTGGGACAGTGTTGAGGGAATTATTTATTTAGTAGAGTGATGGCATTTGGGAAAAAACTGTCCTTATGTCTAGTTGTTCTGATGTGCAGTGCCCTATAGCATCGTTTTGAGGGTAGGAGTTGAAACAATTTATATCCAGGATGTGAGGGGTCTGTAGATATTTTCACAACCCTCTTTTTGACTTGTGCAGCATACAGGTCCTCAATGGAAGGCAGTTGGTAGCAATTGTTTTTCTGCAGTCCTAATTACCCTCTGAAGTCTGTGTCTATCTTGTTGGGTTGCAGAACCAAAACAGACAGTTATAGAGATGACAGACTCAATAATTCCTCTGTAGAACTGGATCAGCAGCTCCTTGGGCAGTTTGAGCTTTTTAGTTGGCACAGAAAGAACATTCTTTGTTGTGCTTTTAGTGACATTTTTGATGTTAGGTGTCCACTTTAAGTCTTGAGATATGATAGAACCTAGAAATTTGAAGGTCTCTACTGTTGATACAGTGTTGTCTAGTATTGTAAGAGGTGGAAGTATGGGAGGATTTCTTCTAAAGTCTACCACTATTTCTACAGTTTTGAGTCTGTTCAATTCCAGATTGTTCTGGTCACACCACAAGGCAAAATTCAATTCCAAACATGGTGTCGATCCAAAGTGAGGCAGGAATCACAATGACCAGAAAACACACAGCTAGAAAACAAACACATTGTTCCCAGCAACCCCCTGCTGTGCATAAATAGCCAGATTCCAGTGCTGCCCATGGTTGTCCAAACAGCCATAAGGAAGGGATTTGGAAGAGATTCCAGCTGAAGAAAGGATGTCATTGCAGAAGGACAGGGAAGAGGTGGAGGAACTGCCTTCTTCACCTGATCCAAGAACATGTAGGTCAGCTGGACTACTCAAGAGGAGAAAGCTTTCCCCTTCTTGTAGTCCAGCTGACCTATGTGTTCTCAGATCAGTGAAGAAGGAAGTTCTGCCACCTCTTCCCTGTCCATCTGCAATGACATCCTTTCTCCAGCTGGAGCTTCATCCAAATTCCATCCTCATGGCTGTTTGGAGCATCAATTAACCCAGCCTCTGATGTGCCAGGAACCAGTTCATGCTTGTTGTGGTCCTGCAGTGGCTAGTGGAGCTGGCAGCAGAGTTGGACAGTGAGGAGGTTGGGGAGGAACATGGGTCAGTCCTGGAGGCTGAGGAAAGCTTGGATGAGGGTTCTGCATCAGAGTCAGAGAAGGGGCCAGAGCAGGCTAGCAGTTATCAGCTGCTTTCAGAGTCGGACAGCAGTGAGGTGGGAGAGCAGCTGGAGCCAGTTCCCAGCCTGCACATGCTCAGAGCTGCCAAAAGAAAAGAACAGTTACGAACTAAAGGTTGACGTGGGAATAAGGCCACAGGTGGATGGTGGACGGCTCCTCCCATAGGGGTTAAAAGAGGAGCAAAAGGGGAGGGGGCTTTTGCAGGAAACAATTCATTAGTTCATTGCAGCAGTTTGACAATCTGTCTGTGCATCTCAGAGACTCTGTGCTGAGCCCTTCCTTGTCAGTACTGCATTTGAAAATATTTACTTGGCAGCTCCCCAAGCTAGATAAGGTCTGTGCTCCTAATTACACCCTTGAAATACTATAAGATGTTCTACCAATGGCACCTACCCCCAATGAGATTAGCAAAAATGTGTCCCAACATGAACCCGGCATGCTGGAAGTGTGGACCCAAGGTTGTTGGGGGCAATAAGCTGACTTTGTAAAAATGCCACTTGGGGGGGCAAAAAGCTCTAGAAATAAGCAGGCATATACAATGGAATGAAGGCTATTGCCGAGCACTTAGCATGGTGCTCCATAGACTGTAAGCCGCCCTGAGTCTCCGGAGAAGGGCGGCATATAAATGCAAATAAAAATAAAAAATAAAATAAAATAAATAAAAAAGCACAAGGCACCTTCTACCACATGTGGTGGTCCTGCCCTGAAGCCCAAAGATACTGGACAAAAATTAGACTCTGGTTACAAGAAATAGTAAAAAAAAACAAATAGAATTTGAACCTGAGCTATTGATGTTAGGAATATTTAAAAAGAAATACAAGAAAAAGATTAAATATTTTTTATTACGCGTATTAACTGCGGCAAGAATTATGTATGCACAATGCTGGAAGCATATCAACATCCCCTCTGAGGAATTGATAATTCAAAAAATCTTGGACTGTGCCGAAATGGATAGATTGACTCTAAAACTAAAAGATAAAGAAGAGCCTGAATATCATGAAATTTGGGATATGTGGTATAATTGGATAGAAAATAGGAAATAAAGAAAGTTGAGATAAGAAAACTACAGATGAAGGTATATAATCGTATGGTATCATATATTAATATAAATGTCTACAAGAGATGGATATGTACAATAATGATGCTACAGTGTTATTAATGTCACGATCAATTTTGTTTTTCTTTAAATGTAAAAGAACAATAAATTTTATTTTTTTAAAAAAATACTGTTTGTCAGTCCCTAATAAAAGGGGTTTTGCAGGGACAAAAAGTCTGCTTAGTGCTTTTTGGGGAAGCTGAGGTCAGAACAAAGCTAACATCTAAGACATATTTGGGGAATCATACAGGGGAGTCATCACAGGATACTGAAACCGTTATAAATGTGAAAAATGGTCATACGTCACTTATTTTAGGGCTGTCGTAGCTTCAAATTTTTACTAAACAAATGGTTGTAAGTTGAGGATTACCTATATTGTGATGGTTTCCTCTTAAGGAAGACTCCAGGTCCTTCTCTGTTTCAAAAAAGGTGCTAGGAATCTGTCCACCAATTAGTTGAGTTGACAATGTATAAACCAACAATGTACGTTTGTAGCTTTAAGACAAAATCACTGTATTGATTTATACTGTATTCCAATTGATTGATTATATTGCAATTACCATAAGAGGGAGCTAGAGATCATAGCTTGCTCTCTCTGACATTATCTCTCTCTGACATTCTGTTACTATCTAAAGGTTCTCTGTTGTATTTATGCTGTGCTTATACTTTGATAATTTTGTTTACTGGAAATGACAAAGGCAACCTGTAAGAAGACTGTAATTGGATATTCTTTGGACTGTAAAACATATATGACCTGGACCGTTTATTGGACTGTGCAATTTCTTAAAGTAAACTTTAACTCAATTTAGTTTATCTGTGTGTGGTTGAATAATTATTCATAACTATTCTCATAAATGTTTCCATGTGTATATCCTTGTTACTCAAAGGGTTATTCTGTACATATTATAACAGAAGGTGAGCAAGTAGAAAAATTAATAATGCTCAATCCAGCTTCCTGTGATCCCTTGTATTTCATAAACCAATTTAGCTCCTGCCTCTCTTGAAGTACAGGAATAGAAGTGGAAGAGGTTGGCAGACCCCATCATAAATTAGGCTTTGCTGTTAATGTGGGGGCTGAAGTAATAAAACAGACACAATTGTGGGCCAAGACAATATAAAGCTCATGTCACACTTCAGGTTGGCATGAAAATATGCAAGAGAGAAGTTGTCTTCTTAAATTTTAACCTCCAGCCCTCTCATCATCTTTGTTGCTCTTCTCTTTCTGCACTCTTTCTAGAGTCTCAACATGGTGTCCAAAACTGGATGGAGTATTCTAAGTGTTATACCTCTCATCTATGTACTCTAAAAAATAATAACAGGTAAATCCAACAGCCGAAACTCACTTAAAAACTCTCTGTTAACAATCCGTTATTGTGTTTTACTTGCAGAAAGTCTACCAAGGCTTCGATTTCAACTTTAATCCACTAGAATCATTGCCATGGATTGATTCTTAATAACAAAACGTTCTGTTGAAATTATAACTAAGATCTTTCCATAATCACATTTCATTCCCCACAGTCACAGATCTGCCTGGTAGGGATCTCCATAGATATTTACATGGAAGTCCCATGCTTTGATGGAAATAGCAATAGCATGTAGGCTTATATACTGCTTCACAGTGCTTTACAGTCCTCTCAAAGTGGTTTACAGAGTCAGCCTTTTGCCCCCAACAATCTGGGTCCTCATTTTACCCATCTCAGAAGGATGGAAGGCTGAGTCAATCTTGAGCCTGGTGAGACTCAAACTCCAGACAGTGGGCAGAATTAGCCTGCGATACTGCAATTTCATCACTGTACCATCAGGGCTCTTAGTTATGTTTAGCCTAATGAAAAGAAGACTCAACTTAGAAATGCTCAACGATGGATAATGGATTCTTTGAAATATGTGCTGATTTCCAGAAAAATTGCAGACTATTTTTATTGATTGATTGATTAGCCCTTGGACCATATTGAAGTGCAAAGTTCCAGAAATAATTTTTTACTAGAATTCGACAAAAACAATTTAAAATGGAATTGGAGTAAAATACAAATTAAAATGATTGCAGACTGCAGAAACCATTTGCACTTCAGTTTGAGATGTATACAAGACAGACATCCCTAGCAGCCTGCGTCCATCTTCAACAGTGAAGGGACACAGGGCAGAAAACATCCTGCAGCCAAGAAGTCTCCACACTCATTTGCACTGCTCAGATGACCCTGAGGACACAGATAAGCCTCCAAGTGGCCTCAACATCTCTCTTAAAAGAATGCAAATGACCAGCTGTCTGCAAGGGATATAAATCTTTCCATTCTCCACCATCTACTGCTTCTTGGAGGAGAAGCTAAACATCATCAAAACAACAACAACAACAACAACAACAACAAGAAAGTCCAGTTGCCTCCTGATAAAAATGCACCTTTGGGACAGTTCCCTGATGGATTCCATTTTGATAGCACTCAACATGTCATTGTCTATCTTGGTGATTTCCATCTCTGTAGATCCAATCACACTTCATGTTGGCATGAAAATATACAAGAGAGAAGTGTTTTGGGCACAAGTTATAAATAATGGCTGGCAAGATAAACTGAGGAATGATGGCCTAGTTGAAGATAGGCGTTAGAAAGATGGTTCAAGCAGAAGAACACAGGTTTATGTTTATTCACATAAGCTGTCATTCCACAGGTTCCCTCAGATTCAAGCAGGTCAGTGATGGAAATGTGAGGTCCTTTTGAGGAATCCGGTACCTGAAATGAAATTGTTAGGAGGAATATGTCATGCATTCACTTTGAATTTTGGTTGAGTTGCAGTTAAGGGGATATTAATTTGGTCTGTTCCCTCTGCCTTCTCATTACAATCTTCAGCATGGATGAGGCTAGAACTTGCTGGGCAGAATATATCCAGTTTCCAATTAGATGCTGAGTATATAAATAAGTAACATTATTTTGAACCCTAAGATCAAAAAGATACGGGCAATTTGAGTTTGGGGAAAGAAAGAAAGAAAGAAAGAAAGAAAGAAAGAAAGAAAGAAAGAAAGAAAGAAAGAAAGAGAGAGAGAGAGAAAGGAAGAAAGAAAGAAAGAAAGAAAGAAAGAAAGAAAGAAAGAAAGAAAGAAAGAAAGAAAGAAAGAAAGAAAGAAAGAAAGAAAGAAGAGGAGGAGGGAGGGAGGGAGGGAAGGAAGGAAAGAGAAGGGGAGGGGGGAAGGGAAGAGGAATCAGAGGAAGGGAGGAAGGAAGGAAGTCCTGTGTTGAAATTGTAGAGAAAATAGATGGATGGATATACTAGATGACAGTAAAATGGGGAGAGAGCTAAATAGAGACAGAGATAATCTTTCTAAGTTAGATCGATCAATAGATCAATAGATGATAGATAGATAGATAGATAGATAGATAGATAGATAGATAGATAGATAGATAGATAGATAGATAGATATGATGGAGAGATAGAGATAGAGATAGATGATAGATGATAGATGATAGATGATAGATGATAGATGATAGATAGAGATAAATATAGAGAGATAGGATAGAGATGATAGACATAGATATACACACACACACATACATACACACACACACTGTATATATAGTGCATGAGGGTAGGTGTGAATAATACCCCCGCGCGCACGCACGCACACACACACACATGTATATAAGTTTAATAAAATAAATAAATAAATATCATCATCATCATCATCATCATGAAGGCCTCTTCCACCTGTTTCCAACCCAGATGGGCCTGAACTTTCTTTTTCCTGCTGTGCTTGCTCATGTGGTTGACCCATCTTTGTGGGGTGTGTGTTTGTGTGTGTGTGTGTGTGTGTATAGAAATAGAAAAAGATGATAAGCAGATAGAGGGATGTACATCCAACGAATGGACAGACAAACAACAGGATGGACGAGACAGATGGATTTTTATAGATAGATAGATGATAACAGAGATAGAAATAAATTATAGATAAATATTTAAATGATGAAAAAAAACAGACAAATGGATAGAGGGAGGGAGGAAGGGAGGGATAACTGTAAGCCACCCATAATCATTCGTTAGTGAGACGGGCAGTATTTAATAAACGAAATAAAGATAATAAAGGGTCCTATCTTAACTTCCTTTATCTCTTCAGTGTCTTTAACAAAGAAGGGGGCAGGGGGGGTCATAAAAGAAGAACACTTAAAGCAGTTCAAAGATTTCTGAACCATTCAGGAATTAAAACAGAAATAAATAAGCTCCCACAGCCAAGGATTCCATTTGACATATCTGCTTTCTGGCGCTTCCCATTTGCAATAGTCGGTGGATTTAATAACTGCTCGCTACCGAAATGGCCAAGGACCTCTGCATTTCCCCACTTAGTCATGATGGCACTCTCTAGGTTAAATAATCATTGGCTGAGCTTTGAAAAATGAGATAAATTAAAATTATTTTCTCAGTGAGGGCCACCGGCTTGGCAAGAAATATATGGAGGAGATTTCGCAGATGTAATGGGCTGCATTAATTTTCAACCGCAAAACAATCCTTTCGCGGGTTTTTTTTTCCCTCCCCCCCTTTTCCTTTAAAGATGATAGAATGAGAGGAGAAGGATGGCAAGCAGAACGAGACCAGCTCTTTTCATGTTTGGAAAAAACAAACAAACAAAGACAAACCAGCTTTTCAAAAAAGCATTCAGAAAGACGGAGCAAGGTGTCTTTCTCAGCAAGCTGAATTTATCCCTAGTTGTTTGCAATTTCCATTAACCCAGCAGGGTTATACAGCGGGCCCTCGACTTATGACCACAGCTATAAAGTCCCAAATTTCTGTTGCCAATGGAGACAGTTGCTAAGTGAGATAATATGTGTGGATATATACATAATTTTGTATTTATTTATTTTGTCATGTTTATGTAGTGTACATTGGAGGTGGAGACCCATTGAGAGCTGCGTGCTGTGAAATTTCATTTTAATATATGCCACTTAATGTACATTCAAAGTGACAATAAAATTATTATTCTATTCTCTCCTATTTTCTATTCTATTCTATCCTATCCTATTTTATATTTTATATTCTCTTCTATTTTCTCTTCTATATTCTTTTCTATATTCTCTTCTCTTCTATCCTATTCTATTTTATGTTCTCTTCTCTTCTATTTTCTCTTCTATATTCTCTTCTCTTCTCTTCTATCCTATCCTATTTTATATTTTATATTTTATATTCTCTTCTATTTTCTTTTCTCTTCTCTTCTCTTCTCTTCTCTTCTCTTCTCTTCTCTTCTCTTCTCTTCTCTTCTCTTCTCTTCTCTTCTCTTCTCGAGTTTTGCCCCATTTTACAATGTTTCTTTCTCGGTAATCACTGCAGTTGTTAAGTTAGTAACATGGTTGTTAAGTGAATCTGATTTCCTCCTTGATTTTGTTTATCATGAGGTTGCAAAAAGTGATCACATGACCCCAATTATGTGTTATAGGAATCAAACTGAATCCATCAAGCTTTTTTGTTTGTTTGTTTGCAAATTTTGATAAGTTTAAAGGGACTCTGATTAATTTTATGAGACAATTTCTTTTTTAAATCTTCCCCTAATGTATACTAAATAGTTCCTAAGAAGTCAAGAAACATCTTCATGATTGGCAGAAATTCCAGAATGCAAATGAGAAATGCAATAATTATAAATTTGATCTCTTTGTTATGGGGGAAAAAAAGAAAAACATATGGGACAATAAGAATTGCAATTACAGCTGTTCTTGTTGTACAAGCCATAAGTTATGATGACACTGCAGTCACTATCGATATGAACCAGTTGCCAAGCATCTGAATTTTGATCACATGACTACAGGGATGCTGCAATGGTTATAAGTGTGAAAAATGGTTGTCGGTCACTTTTTTCAGTGCCATTGTAACTTTGAGCAGTCGCTGTAATTTGTAAATCGAGGACTACCTGTGTATTTAATTACAGATGGCTTCTGAATGTTATCTGGAGAGTTGGCTTTTATGGGTAAGGTGGAACTAGAATTTGCCATCACCTGATGATTGGCCTAACACCACCCAGTCGGTCATTGTGTCTAAGGAGGGACTAGATATTATCATCTCTTGATGATAGGCCAAAATCCACCCAATGCACATGCATGCCTGAAGTGGGACTAGAACTCACCCTCACCTGGTGATTGGCCCAAAGTCATCCAGCCACCTTTCATCAGGGGTGGGATTCTACCAGTTTGCACTTATTTGCTAGAACCAGTTGTTAACATTCTAAGCTGTTCGGAGAACTGGTTGTTAGAAGAAATTCCTGGCCTAATCCTGTAAGGAAGGCAGGAAGGAAACATTCTGGGGTTGCTTACAGAAACTGCCTCTCCGTTAACCCTTATTACATTCTTGGCAGGACTAGATTTTCTGTCTCAGGAACGTCTCTGGAGCTTTTTTCCCCTCCTTTGCTGGTACTTTGCTTGTGTGGAGTGACCATTCAAAGTTACAATGGCACTGAAAAACGTGACTTATGATCATTTTTCACACTTATGACTGTTGCAGCATCCCCACAGTCATGAGTGGCCAGGCGAGGAGATGCATGCTTCGATGTGAGTGATATTGAGTTGGCCACACCCAGCCAATAACATGACCACCAAGCCATGTCCACCCAGTCGCATGACCACCAAGCCACACCCACCACCTAAGCCATACCCACAGAATCAATTGTTAAACATTTGAATCCCACCCATGCCTTTCATGTCTAAGGTAGGACTAGAACTCACCCTCTCCTGGTGATTGGTCTAAAGTCACCCAGCCGATTTTTGTGTCTGAGGCAGGACTAAATCTTATCATTTCCTGATGATAGGCCAAAACCCACTGAGTGGACATGCATACTTAAAGTGGGACTAGAACTCACCCTCACCTGGTGATTGGCCTCAAGTCTTCCAGCCACCTTTCATGTCTAAGGTGAGACTAGAACTCACCCTTACTTGGTGATTGGCCTAAAGCCTTCTAGCCACCTTTCATGTCTAAGGTGGGACTAGAACTCACAGTCTCCTGGCTTCTAGACAGGTGCCCTAACCACTAGACCCAGGACATTGAAAGATCTCTGAAGTTTTCTTCTGCTTCTCCTACTGTCCTGTACCCCTTTCCCTTCCATCTCTTTCTCATGTCCATTTATTCTAATGCTGCAAAGGATCATTTGTTCCACGCAATTACCTTGATATGGTCACCTTTGATGTTATGGCTTTCCCTTTGAAGTCTTTAAGCAATCGTTCAAAGCATCCAGAGGCCCTTTGTATTTTTTTTTTTAAAGTCCTTCTTGTAAGACACCAAAAAGACCTATCATTTGGTTTACTACTTGTCTATTAAAATGTCAAATGAAGAGAAAGAAAGATTGATATTCAGAATCCAGATAACCTGTGCATTAAGACAGATGTCAGGTAAAGTATAAAACCAAAGATAAAGGACTAACTTGGTCCAAATTCCTCCTTATGCTTAAAGACAATGGATTATCTCACAGTTTTTGAAAATGAGAAACATTCTCTCTCTCTCTCTCTCTCTCTCTCTTTTTTTTTTTTCTCTCCCTCTCCCTCTGTCTCTCACACACCCACATCTCATGTCTCATGTCGAGCCCTCCTACTAGTATTGATGTTACCTAGTTTGGGTAATGAAATGTCTGCAAGAAGGCAAGATAGCTCAGAGGCCACCGAGGGCCCCTTATCTATCTATCTATCTATCTATCTATCTATCTATCTATCTATCTATCTATCTATCTATCTATCTATCTATCTATCATCTATCTACCTATCTATCTATCTATCTATCTATCTATCTATCTATCTATCTATCTATCTATCTATCTATCTATCTATCTATCATCAATCTCTCCAGACAAGATAGAATAGCATATAGAAGTAAGAGCAAACCATTCTCTTCTAGCACTGCTGATGTTACGTAGCTGGGTAATGAAACATCTGCAAGAAAACCACCCAGCTTAGAAAGCACCAAGAACACCACAAATTCAACCTGAATTACAAATATTCTCTTCTATCAATAGTCTATTTCCACCCTCATCTTTTTTATATACAAAATACTTATGGGACCGCCTGCTGCCACCATCGGCCTCCCGCCGGCCAGTGCGCTCCTACAGGGTGGGCCTCCTTGGAGTGCCGTCAGCTGGACAATGCCGGCTGGCGGCCCCGAGGGTGCGGGCCTTCTCTGCGGGGGCGCCCTCCCTCTGGAATGAATTACCCCCGGAGATGCAGGCCATTACTGACCTGAGGGCCTTCCGGCACGCATTAAAGACCCACCTTTTCAAACAGGACAGTCTGGCCTAGCATTAATTACTAGGGTTTTAAATTTTTGGTAATTTTTAACTTTTTTACCTTGCTTTTATTGCATTACTGTAATTTTATATTTCTAGCCACTAGTTTAATTCTTTTAAATCTGTTTTAAATTTTCTACTAATTGTGTTGTTTTATCTGGGCTGTACACCGCCCCGAGTCCCTTTTTAGGAGAGGGGGCAGTGTAAAAATTTAATAAATAATAATAATAAATAATCTTTTTCCCAGTCTCGAAACATGACAATACACATTCATTAATGGGCAGATATCTCCCCCTTATAACCAGGGGTGGGATTCAAATTTTTTAACAAAAAGGTTCTGTGGGTGTGGCTTAGTTGGTGGGTGTGGCTTGATGGTCATGTGACTGATTTGATGTGGCCAACTTAATATCACTCACATCGAGGCACACATCTCCTCGCCTGGCCTCTCATGACTGTGGGGATGCTGCAACAGTCATAAATGTGAAAAATGGTCATAAATCACTTTTTTCAGTGCCATTGTAACTTTGAATGGTCACTCCACACAAGCAAAGTACCAGCAAAGGAAGGGAAAAAATTTCCAGAGACAGGAAGTCTAGTCCTGCCAAGAATGTAATAAGGGTTAACGGAGAGGCAGTTTCTGTAAGCAACCCCAGAATGTTTCCTTCCTGCCTTCCTTACAGGATTAGGCCAGGAATTTCTTCTAACAACCAGTTCTCCAAACTGCTTAGAATGTTAACAACCAGTTCTAGCGAATAGGTCAAATTGGTAGATTCCCACCCCTGCTTATAACTCCCAGCAAAGTTGTTGATTCAAGGACTGCGTGGCAAAACGTGCAGCTGAATCGAGTTTCTAAGGATACATTTGTCGCAACCTGAAGAAGTTAATTAGGCTAGTTAGCTCCAAATCCTCCCCAATTCCTGAAGAAGACTCCTTTTGAATCAAGATAAAGGGCTCTCCCCTCACTAATTTGCACTTCCTAGTTGCAAATCCCTTGAAAATTGCAGTTTTAACAGACTTTTCTCTCTCTCTTTTTAAAAAATAAAAAAATAAACTTATGTGATAGATCTCAGTCTCTAACTAGGATGAATCTTAATAGGGTCCAGTCTAAAATATAAAGGGAGAACAGAATGCAAATTAAGCGGATATCCAGGGAAATCTCTGATTATGCAAATATCATAGTCTGATCCTGACTCAGATTATAGTGATCAGTTCTGGTCATCCCATTACAACATGAAATGTTGAAACACTTGACAAGGTAAAGAGAGGGAAGATGAGTTTGATCTTAAGCTGCAGTTATATTGCATTAATGACTTCCTGTGGTATGACTGAATTCTCCATCTTATTACAGAGAACAGCACATGCGGATGGGAGTTTAAGAAAATAGATCAAAGGGACAAAACAACTTTGGTTTTAGTTTTCTTTCCCGTTTTCAGGGGAATTTTAGTGCTTTATTTTTTCTTTTTCTTTTGGAATATATATATATATATTTTCGGAGGTTTTCGCAGGTATTTGTATGTGGATCTTTGGTTCTTCGGGTTTTCTCCCACGTAGAATTGGAAATATCTAGGCGACGTTTCGATGAAGTCTCATTCATCATCTTCAGGCTTGTGTCTTCGGCCTTGTGCTTCTCGGAGGAATATGAGCTTGCAGCTGCCTCTTCCTTTTAACTACTAGTGGCGGTGTGACTTGATTGGGTGGGGGCTTGGCTGTGTTCTGATTGGGTGGGGGTGTGTTCTGTTCTGGTGGGGGTTTGGTTGTGCTCAGGTTAGTCTCAGTTGCTGGGGGATTTGAGCTGGTGAGCTGTGATCCTGTTGTTTGGCTTCTGTTGGATCCTGTTGTTGGGCCAACTCCCCAACCAATCAGAATACAACCAAACCCCCAACCAATGAGAACACACCCCCACCCAATCAGAACACAGCCAAGCCCCCACCCAATCAAGTCACACCCCCATTAGTAGTTAAAAGGAAGAAGCAGCTGCAAGTTCACATTATTCTGAGAAGCACAAGGCCGAAGACACAAGCCTGAAGATGATGAATGAGACTTCATCGAAACGTCGCCTAGATATTTCCAACTCTACGCGGGAGAAAACCCGAAGAACCAAAGATCCATATATATATATATATGTATATATATATCACATTTGCTTGAACATTATTCCAGGGGATCATTTCTCTGTTGAATATGTAGGAGGTATGAACTGTTTATGCAGGGGTGAAAAAAAAATAAAGGGATGATGTTTCCCATCACTATTTAGGTCTCAGCCAAAAATGCTATTGTGCAACCCATAATATGAGAATAAAGTTAAGTCAGGAAGACATTCTTAACAAGAGTTGGTTGAAGGGTTCCTTGGTGCTCAAGATAGATAGACAGAAACACAGATAGCAAACAAATGAGATGACAGACAGACAATAGATAGATAGATAGATAGATAGATAGATAGATAGATAGATAGATAGATAGATAGATAGATAGATAGAAATAGACAAATAGATATAGACAGATAGATAGATGATAGAAGATGATATAGATAGATTAATGAGAGAGAGAGAGATGATAGAAGATAGGATTGATAAATGGATAGATGCCAGTAGATGGATGGATAAGTGGATAGAGATAGATAGATAGATAGATAGATAGATAGATAGATAGATAGATAGATAGATAGATAGATAGGTAGGTAGCTAGGTAGCTAGGTAGGTAGATAACAGACAGATGATAAAAGATGATAGATAGATAGATAGATAGATAGATAGATAGATAGATAGATAGATAGATAGATAGATAGATAGATAGATAGATAGATAGATAGATGTGTGTGAGAGGGAGAATGAGAGAAAGATGATAGAAGATAGAAGATGATGGATATATGCTGGTAGATGGGTGGATAAATGGATAGAGATAGGTAGGTAGGTAGGTAGGTAGATAGATAGATAGATAGATAGATAGATAGATAGATAGATAGATAATAAATAGATGATAGAAGATGATATAGATAGATTAGATGTGTGTGTGAGAGAGAGAGAATGAGAAAGAGGTGATAGAAGATAGAAGATGATGGATAGATGCTGGTAGATGGATGGATGAATAGATAGATAGATAGATAGATAGATAGATAGATAGATAGATAGATAGATAGATAGAAAGATAACAGATAGATAGATAACAGATAGACAGACAGACAGACAGACAGACAGACAGACAGACAGAAACAGACAGCTCTTGATTTATTTACTGACCGACTTTACAACAGCATTGAAAAAGGTGACTTGTGACCATTTTTCACACTTTTGACTATTGAACCATCCCCATGGTCACATAATTGAAATATGGACACTTGGCAACTGGCATGTATTTATGACAGATGCAATGTCCTGGGGGGCACATGATCGCCTTCTGTGACCTTCTGACAAATAAAATCAATGGGGAAGCTGGATTCACATTACAACCATGTGACTTTTAAGAACTGTTGTTATTGCTGCAGCAAGAAAGATCATGAAATGGGGCAAAACTCATTTAACCAATGTCTTGCATAGCAATGGAAATATTGTGCTTAATTGTGGTCATAAATTGGGCATTTCCTGCATCATTCAATAAATTTCTCCTTTTGGGAGAGGGGGAAATTATAGGAGACCATCTCCTTCCAGCACAACTTTATATCAGGTTGATTCCTAGTGTTTACAGAAACACATCTAACGTAGGAACCCTGGTGCCGCAGTGGTTAGAATGCAGTACTGCAGGCTAACTCTGCTCACTGCCAGGAGTTCGATCCTGACTGGAGTTGACTCAGCCTTCCATTCTTCCCAAGTCAGTAAAATGACAACCCATATTGTTGGGGGCAAGAGGCTGACTCATTCAATCATTTAGAAAGGGGCGTAAAGCACTGTGAAGTGGTATAGAAGTCTAAGTACTATTCTTATTCCTTCCTTCCTTCTTTGTTGTGATGGTGCAGAGGTTAGAATGCAGTGTGTGTATCTCTCTCTCTTTCTCTCTCTCATCCATCCATCCATCCATCCATCCATCCATCCATCCATCCATCCATCATCTATCTATCTATCTATCTATCTATCTATCTATCTATCTATCTATCTATCTATCTATCTATCTCATAGATAGACTGACTGGCTTAAGATTGACTCAGCCTTCTGTCCTTCCAAGGTCAATAAAATGAGGACCCAAAGTATTGGGGGAAATATGCTGACCCTATAAACCCCTTATAGAGGGTTGTAAAGCACTGTCAAGCGGTATATAAGTCCAAGTGCTATTGCTAATTTCTAGATCTACCATCTGGGCCTTGTCTGGACCCATTGTATCCAGTGAGCAGGCCACCTGTTATGGCTGCTCTTCTAAATAGCAAAATTAATGCATAAATTTGTGGGGGAATGCTCAGTGTTTTTGCAAAGTCCATACATGAGAGTACAGGCTATATGCCATGTTGACAAGACTTTCAACAAGTACAAATAAACAGCCGCCAATCATCTATATCTCCATTTTGTATACCTTATGGAAGGTGGAATTGATGCTTTGCCACTAACAAGAGCAGAAATAATGGATTAGAATTTGGCCTCAAAGCATTAATCAGAGTGATGAATAGGTTAATTCATTAATCTCAGATTAAAATGCAGATCCTAAATTGGATTTTAATCACAGTGGACCACGGAAAAGAGGCTTTCAATGGCAACAATCTGTTGTTATGCGTTTCTCACTTTTCAAATTCTCTGATGGGGTTCAGGAAGGAAATGACTCAGAGGGGACACCCAGCTGAGCCAAATTGTTACTTTCCAAAAGAAAAGAAGGAAGGGCTGCATAGAACCATGGCAAGGACAGAAGAATTTCTGCATGGATCTTTTATACAATGATGGCCTCCTTGCATGCCACGAAGGAAGGAAGGAAAGAAGGAAAGAAGGAAGGAGGAAGTAAAGAAGGAGGAAGGAAGGAGGAAGAAAAAAAGAGGAAAAATAAAGAGATGGGGAGGGAGGGAGGAGGGAAGGAAGAAAGGAAGGACAAAAGGAAGAAAAGAGGAAGGATAAAGATGTGGGAAGGAAGGAAAGAAGGAGGAAGGAAGAAAAGAAGAAGGATAAAGAAGAGGCCGGGTGTCAGGTGTCCCGGTAATCATGATGAATTATGAGAATCAGCTAACTGTCAGGATTCCAGCAGTTACCCCCATTTAAATCATGAGTCTCGAGCCAAACTTCCAAAACTTCAGAAGGATTTATTGGGAATTACCATGTCCGGCACTGCCTGGGTGTATCCGACTCTGAGACACCCAATTCACTGTCACCCTTGAGCCTGGTTTTCCACCACCCCCTAGGTGTATTATAATTTATATTCTCCAATAAGGCACATCCATAGCCAAGAGTCATCAATCATGTTCTCCAGTTAGATTTTAGCACAGCAGAAACCTCGGTCACCTAGTTACTATCTTTGAAAAACTATTTATGGAATGCACTTTCTCTTTCCAATCTGCTGCACTGTTCTTTCAGACCCCTTTTCCTCTCTCCCTTTCTGTTGGCAACTCTAAAAAGACCATAGAAATATTTTATGAGTTGACAGTGGGAAGGAAGGAAGGAAGGAAGGAAGGAAGGAAGGAAGGAAGGAAGGAAGGAAGGAAGGAAGGAAGGAAGGAAGGAAGAAAGGAAGGAAGGAAGGAAGGAAGAGAACCATGGCCAATAAAGATGAATAGAATGGAGGTCTTGGTACACTTCCCCCTATAGGCTCCCTTAATAATTTGCATTTAACTTTGGCCCATCTTTTCATTCTGTATGAATTAGGACCTCAGTCCCAAAGAACTCCTTCAAAGTCCCATGGTACAACTCAGAGGTGGCATTCAGCAGGTTCTGACCAGTTCTGGATAACCAATAGCGGAAATTTTGAGTAGTTCAGAATACCACCTCTGACTGGCCCCGCCCCCATCTATTCTCTGCCTCCCGAGTTCCAGCTGATTGGGTTTTCTTTTGTTGCCCTATACAGGAGAACGGAGCTGGAAAGCAGGTTAGGGGTGGGTGGGGAGGGAATGGAGACCTTACTGTATCCTTCCCCTGCCATACCCACCAAGCCACACCCACCAAGCCACGCCACACTCACCAAGCCACGCCCACAGAACTAGTAGTAAAAAAATTTGAATCCCACCACTGGTACAACCTTATAGTACCGCAGGTCAAGGCTAGTGTGGAAAAAAAACCCACCCAGCCTTTTCTGCGCAGCTGGGAGCATCTGAGCATATATTGACAAGGAATCGGTGGCTTCCCCATTAAAAAGAGGGTCAGGCCAGAGATGTCAAAAAACGCAGAGTTGGATCCATCCAACTCTGAAAATATTCAATTGAAGCCAATAAAATACAAAATAAAAAAACAGCAAAACAATAATAATGCAAACCAGGCCCCGAAGAATAAATTTATTCCCGGAGCAGCCCAAGGTTAAGTGCTTTAAATGTTTTTCCACTTTAATGTCAATCATTTGAATCTTTTCAGCAAAAGGCCAGCCGTTTTATTGTATTTGCCGCTCAGACCTGGCCATCTGGAGTGACGGAACCGAAAGAAATGCGGGCGCCTTTTTGTTATAAATTGTGTTTTGCCAAGAAAAAATGCTGCATAGTAATGCTTGCTAGAAGGATCTTTTTTTCCCTGCCCAGTTTTGCAATTTTCATTTTTCTTCTTTATCCAAGGAGGAACCAAATCGTTCCAAAAAACACATTAAGGGTCAATGACAAAATAATAGAAAAAGAGTGGCATTTGGAAATATTTTTCAGAGGGCGCCCTACGTCTTGCTTTTGAAAATCCATCCTCACGATGCAAAATTAAGGCAGAGAGAGGACTAAGGCAGCAACCCTTTGCTGAATGCTAAAAGCCAACTTATCTTTGTTAAGAGCCAATATTGTGAGCTCCTCTGGAGATAAATCAGCTGCCTCCGGTTACTTTTTGTAACTTTCATTTTGAAAGGTGTTCCCTTTTGTGTAGCCACACTTGGAATACTGCATCCAGTTTTGGTCACCAGAATATAAAACAGAGATGTTGAGATTCTGGAAAGAGAGCAGAGAACAGCAACAAAGATGCTTAGGGGACTGGAGGCTAAAACCTACGAAGAACCATTGGAGGCATTGGGGTTCTCTAGTCTAGTGAAAAGAAGGACTAGGCGGTGACATGTTAGCAGTGTTCCAATATTTGAGGGGCTGGCACAAAGAAGAGGGGGCCAATCCCTTTTCCAAAGCACCAGAAAGCAAGACAAGAACCATTGGGTGGAAAGTAATCAAGGAGAGAGGCAACCTAGAACCAAGGAGGAATTTCCCAACAGTGAGAACAATTAGCCAGTGGAACAACTTGCCTTCAGAAATTATGGGTGCTCCATCATTGGAGGTTTTCAAGAAGAAAGAACAGAACAGAGTTGGAAGGTATCTTGAAGTTCATCTAGTCCAACTCCCCACCCAAGCAGAATACCCTACACCATTTCAGTCCAGTCTCTTCTTGAAAGCTTCCAGTGATGATGAAGCTCCCATAACTTCTGAAGGCAACTTCTGTTCCATTGGTTGTTTGTTCTTACTGTCAGAAAATTTCTCCTTATTTCTAGGTTGAATCTCTCCTTGGTCTCCATCCATTATCTGGTTTTTAGGTGCTTTGGAAAATAGGTTGCCCCCTCTTCTTCAGCCCCTGAGATATTGGAAGACTGCTATCCTGCCTCCCCTAGTCCTTCTCTTCCCTAGACTAGCCATGCCCAGTTCCTGCAACTGTTCTTCATATGTTTTAGCCTCCAGTCCCCTAATTATCCTGGTTGCTCTTCTCTGCACTCTTTCTAGAGTCTCAACATCTTTTTATAGTGTGGTGACCAAAACTGGATGCAGTACTCTAGGTGTGGTCTTACTAAGGATTAATAGAGTGGTATTAATACCTCATGTGATCTTGATTGAATCCCACTGTTAATCCAATTTAGGATTGAATTGGCTTTTTTGGTTACACACCATTGGTTCATATTTGCTCCTTAAGGCATCAGGTTAGAAATAGTAATAGAAATATTAAGACTGGTTTCACCCAGTCTATATGTGTTCTTTTGGTCTTTCTTCCTAAGACTTTATTTTTCTCTACATTCCTTTTGTTAGATAGGGCCCAGTGTTCAAGTCTGCCAAGATCCATCTGGATCCTCAGCCTGTCTTCTAGGGTGTTAGCTGTTCCTACCAGTTTGGTATCATCCACAAATTTGGTGAGTTTCCCTTCTATTCTCTCATCTAAGTCTTTTATGAAGATGTTGAAGAGTATTGGGCCTAAAACAGAACCTCGTTGTACCCCACTGCTTACTGCCCTCCATGTAGATATAGTACCATTAAGGACTACTTGTTGAGTACAGTTTGTCATCAAATCCATCTGATGGTGATGCTATCTATCTCACTTTTTTTCTAGCTTACCAAAAAGTAGATTATGGTTTACTTTGTCGAATGCCTGAAGTCTAAAAGAAAATGTTGCTAGTGATTATGATAGATGGTACATGGATCTACAAGCCCTTCAACCAACCACAGGATTGTTGCTCGGTGGCAGACAACATCCAGTGGAAAAAAATCCTGCTAGAAGAAAAACGTAAAAAAGGTTTCTTGATAAGAGAAGAAAACCACTGTCTTGTTTACCTAATATTTCAAAGAACGTTCAACCATGTCATCTCCACACCTTAACAGTTCTACAGTATTTATCATCATCCCCACCAACTTTGGATACCACCTTTTAGTTTTATTTATTTATTTGATTTGTAAATCGCTTACAAAATAATAGGTATAAGTATATACATAGTTACGAATACATGAAATGGGTACATATAAGAAGAATAAAAGAAACAATAGGACAGGGACGGTAGGCACGTTGGTGCGAGCACACTCCCTACAGGCCTCTTAGGAAAGGGGTGAGGTCAATATAAGACAGTCTAAGGTTAAAGTTTTTGGAGTTTGGGGAAGAAACCACAGAGTCAGGTAGAATATTCCAGACATTGACCACTCTGTTGCTGAAGTCGTATTTCCTGCAATCAAGTTTGGTGCGGTTAATCTTGAGTTTGTATCTATTGTGTGCTCTTGTGTTGTTATGGTTGAAGCTGAAGTATTCATTGACAGGTAAGGCATTGCAATGTATGATTTTATATACTATATTTAGATCAGACTGAAGGCGGCGTAATTCAAGATTTTCTAGGACTAGAATTTCAAGTCTGGTGGCATAAAGTATTCTATAATGAGTAGATGAGTGAAGAACTCTTCTTGTGAAATATTTCTGGACTTTCTCAAATGTGCTAATATCAGATACGTAATGTGGGTTTCAGACTGATAACCTGTATTCCAATATTGGTCTAGAAAATGTTTTGCATGCTCTAGTTAGTAGTGTGATATTACCAGAGAAAAAGCTACGTAAGATTAGGTTAACAACTCTTAATGCCTTTGTGGCTATGTAGCTACAGTGGGCTCTAGCACTTAGATCATTAGAGATGGGTATTCCAAGGTCCTTTACAGAGCTTGGATCATCAACAAGGTCTTCTTCTGTTGGATTCTGGTTCCTCAGCGTTGTCTCATCTCTGAAACCTAGGAAACTGCCCATTCTCAGAGCTTTGCTCTCAACCAATCCCACCCTGCTCTTATAACTATTTGATCTGTATGTGACTCTCCTCAGAATAATACTGAGTAATTAAGGAAAGGAGCTTTAATCCCTTCTTCTTTTTAAGTGCACGGTCTATTCACAGAGAGCTTAAAGTAGATTGCAATTTTTTGTGCCATGTACAGAACGAAGAGGTGCTGGACTAACTTCATTTTCAGATGTAAACAAGATGCTGTGGTGTACTTCAGCTTGGGGCAGTGGCACTTTTCTCTTGTCAGTTTCACGGTGTTGTTTTAGATTCTCTGGGAGACTTCAACTTCTCCAGGAAGACCCATCATTTTTTAATTTTTTTAAATTTGAGAGTTAAAATACAACACTAGAAAAAACAAACAAGTAAAGAAAAAAGAACAGAACGTAGTAAATGGGAGAAAAAACAAAAAAATAACTTCATTACAAAGAAAAATGCATATACGTGAAATATCAGCACTGCTTTATAAGGCCATAGTAAGACCAGAGGTGGTATTCAGCAGGTTCTGACCAGTTCCAGAGAACCAGTAGTGGAAATTTTGAGTAGTTCGGAGAACCGATAGTGGAAATTTTGAGTAGTTTGGAATGCCACCTCTGACTGGTCCCACATCTATATATTCTCTACCTCCCAAGTCCCAGCTGATTGACTGGGTCTTCTTTTGTTGCTCTACACAGAAGAACGAAGTTGGAAAGCAGGTTAGTGGGGTGGGAATAGAGATTTTGCAGTATCCTTCCCCTGCCACACCCACCAAGCCACGCACACCAAGCCACACCATGCCCACCAAGCCACGCCCACAGAACTGGTAGTAAAAAAACTTTGAATCCCACCAATGAGTAAGACCACACTTAGAATACTACATCTAATTGTGGTCATCATGTTATAAAAAAGATGTAAAGTCTTTGAAACAAGTCCAGAAAAGAGCAGCTAAGATGATTAAAGGCCTGGAGACTAAAACATATGAAGAATGGTTGCAGGATTTGGGTTTGGCTAGTCTAGAAAAAAGAAGGAATAAAAGATAGCAGTGTTCCAATATCTAAGAGGCTGCCACAAAGAGAAGAGGGTCAACCTATTTCCAAAGCAATAGAAGGCAAGACAAGAAACAATGAATGGAAATTAATCAAGGGGAGAAGCAACCTGGAATTAAGGAGAAATTTCCTAATTGTGAGGACAATTAATCAGTGGAATAGCTTGCCTTCAGAAGTTTTGTGTGCTCCATCACTGGAGGTTTTTAAGAAGAGACTGGACAATCGCTTGTCTGAAATGGTATAGGATCTCCTGCTTGAGCAGGGGGGTGGACTAGAAGATCTCCAAGGTCCCTGCCAGCTATACTCTGACAGATTAGAAAACTAGTTGATTGGTCTCTTCCAACTCTGTTATTCTGTTTGTTCCCCCCACACACCCAGTTAAATATTGATAAATACATTTCAACATTAGTAGTTTTTTTCCCCTTGTGAAGCAGTCTACAATATATAAGCAGGGGTGGGATTCTACCAGTTTGCATCTATTCGCTAAAACCGTTTGTTAACATTCTAAACAGTTTGGAGAACTGGTTGTTAGAAAAAATTCCTGGCCTAATCCTGTAAGGAAGGCAGGAAGGAAACTTTCTGATGTTGCTTACAGAAACTGCCTCTGTAATAAGGGTTACCTTATTACATTCTTGGCAGGACTAGACTTCCTGTCTCAGGAACTTCTCTGGAGTTCTTTCCCCTTCCTTTGCTGGTACTTTGCTTGTGTGGAGTGACCATTCAAAGTTACAATGGCAACTGAAAAAAGTGACTGATGACCATTTTTCACACTTACGACTGTTGCAGCATCCCCACAGTCACGAGAGGCCAAGCAAGGAGTTGCGTGCCTTGATGTGAATGATGTTGAGTTGGTCATGTCCAGCCAATAACATGACCACCAAGACATGTCCACCCAGTCGCATGACCACCAAGCCACACCCACCAACTAAGCCACACACCCACAGAATCAGTTGTTAAAAAAATTGAATCCTACCCCTGTATATAAGCTTCTACGATTCTATTTACCCAAGCAATTTGACCTATGCTCTGTTTACTGTAAGAATGAATAAATAAGTAAATCCAACAGCAGAAACTAACTTCAAAATACTCTGTTAATAAATGCATTATTTTGTTTTTCTTGTAGAAAGTCCACTACTGTTTCCATTTCTACCAACCACCAGACTCATTGTCTCTGGTTCACCTAAGATCAAAACTTTCAGAAGCTCCTTTCAAAATGATTGCCAATGATGAAATCATGCCTTCTCAAGGGGAGGAAAAAATGGCAGCCATTGGCCGCTGGCATTTGTTTTCAGTTCTTCTCTTTCAGAAAACACCCTGTTAAGTTTCCCAGAAATAGGAGCTCCTTGAGTCCAGGAAGCTGGGATAATATCTTCAACTGTGATGACCCGGGGTATGGCACAAAGGCAACTCAGTCAGATAATCTATAAGAGTCCCTTTATTATCTCCAACTTTGTCTCCAATGTCCAAATTACCTTCTGGATGGAGAAGAACTCTTCAGGAACAGCCTTTGACTGCACAAAATTAAGTCCAAAACATGGTCAACATAAACTGCAACTTAAAGTCCAAACAAGCCAAACTGAAGTAATTAGTTTGGCAGGGCAGGAGCAAGAATTTCAGATTTGAAAGCATAGCAAAACTCATGCAGTTGGGAAGATGCCAGGAACACAGATAAGCCACGACAACACAGGATAAAGTCACATTTGCTCCCAACAGCCTGCCACACACAGCCTGACTTTCTTATCAACTATCTTCCCAGCTGTGGCTAATGAAGGGAATCAGGGCCCTTTTCTCCCCCATAAGCCACATTGCTGTCTTCTCCATTTCTCCCTGCATGCCCTAAATGAAAAGGGGGTGGGCCTGGTTCTTCTTCTGAACTCCCTCTTCCTTGTTCTATTTCTCCCCTGCTCTGCCCAGCCAGACTTTGCCCTTCCCCAGCCTCCTTCACAGCCAATGGAGCCACAATCCTCAGATTCAGGCTCTGACAGGAGCATGACAGCAACTATACCTCATAGCCAAAGGTGGAATTAGAACTCATGGTCTCCTGGTGATTGGCCCAATGTCACCCAGCTGATTTTCATGCCTAAAGGATGACTAGAATTCACTATCTCCTGGTGATTGACCCAAAATCACCCAACCGACTTTCACACCTAAGGCAAGATTAGAACTCACACTCATTTCTAGGCCAGCATCTTAACTCCTACCCAAAAGTGCCTTTTCTTAGAAAGACTTTACTTAGAGGCACTCAGAACTGAAGAAGCTTCTTGGATGAGAAGCAAAACATCTTCAAAGAAAAACCAGAAACTCCAGTTGCCTTTTGAAAAAGCACCTTTGACCTTTGAACTGTGACTTGGATGACTGAGGATCTCCATAGACATTTGCCTTTTCATATATTTATAGGGCACCCACATGAATTGTATCTTTTCTTTTTATGTACACTTAGAGCTTATGCACCAAGACAAAGTCCTTGTGCATCTCATCACATTTGGCCAATAAAGCATTCATTCATTCATTCATTCATTCATTCATTCATTCATTCATTCATTCATTCATTCATTGTCTCCAATCTCTTCTACCCACAATCACAAAATATATATCAAGTTATCCAAACCAATCTGGGCCCCTTTTGACTCACTCCTTTTGAAGAAGAACTCCATTTCCATCCCTCCTTCCTCCCCCGCAAAGACTGTAAATACAATAGAGAAAGTCGTGGATTGCACTGAGATGAAAAATGCCACTGAAATGGAAGGGAGAATTATAACAATTGGTTTCTTTCCAGGAGCAGCGAAGGCCTCTGCTTTCATCTTCCCCCTACAAGATGGGGAGAACATTTTTAGTTTCAGAAATAACAAAATGTGAGCTTTCCACTCAAAACTCAAATGTCAGCTTGCAAGCAGGGGAGGGAAAAATACAACATAATAGAGTGAACCAAGAAGAAGAATACGAAGAAGAAGGAAAAATCGAATGAGATTTGACTCCAAGGCACCAAATTGAATTAAAGTTTACCAGGGAAGTCAGTTTTCCTTGGGGCTAAGGTGCCATTTAAGGTTTTTGTGTCTCTTTTGCAGTATAATTCTAATAATACGGCACAAAGTCAACGGGCACAACAGCAGCAAAACCAAACGACGCACACACTCTAACACACACACACACAGCAGTGGATTTGATTTCCATTGTTTTTCTTTTTAAATGAAGACAAGTTTTGATTTATTTATTTATTTATTTATTTGTTCATGCTTCTATACCGCTCCCTCTCCCAAAAAGGGACTTGGGGCGGTGCACATTCAACAACGAAAACAGTACAGGTAACGGAGATGAAATAAATAAAAATCTAAAATGGTTAAGAACAACACCCAACAGAAAGATTATCTAAAATTTAATTTAACCCGAATGATTCAATTGGCTAGACCGGCCTGCTTGAACAACAAGGTCTTAACTGCGCGCCGGAAGGTGAGGATATCCGACATGGCTCGTGTCTCCGAGGGGAGACAATTCCAGAGGGATGGGGCTCCCACAGAGAAAGCACGTAGTCTCGGGGCTGCCAGTCGGCAGTGATTTAGTGGTGGGACCATTGTGAAATAGCAGGAGAATGCTCAGTATCTGTGCCAGATTGGAATTTATTTGTTTGTTTATTCATATCCCATTTTTATTATTTTTACAAATAACTTAAGGTGATAAATGTATCCCAGATACCTTCCTCCTCTTAATTCCCACAACAATAATCCTATGTGGTGAATTGGGGCTGAGAAGGAGTGATTGACCCAAAGTCACCCAGCTGGCTTGTATGGCTACAATGGGACTACAACTCACCATCTCCTGGTGATTGGCCCCAAATCACCCAGCCAGCTTTTGTGCCTAAGGAGAGACTACAACTCACCAGTGCCTGGTGATTGGTCCAAAGTCTCCCGACAGGCTTTCATACATGAGATGAGACTATACCTCACCATCTCCTGGTGATTGGCCCAAAGTCACCCAACAGACTTTCATGGCTACAGTGGGACTATAACCCACCATCTCCTGGTGATTGGTCCAAAGTCACCCAACAGGCTTTCATGGCTACAGTGAGACTATAATTCACCATCTCCTGGTGATTGGTTCAAAGTCACCCAACAGGCTTTCATGGCTACAGTGGGACTATAACCCACCATCTCCTGGTGATTGGTCCAAAGTCACCCAACAGGCTTTCATGGCTACAGTGAGACTATAATTCACCATCTCCTGGTGATTGGTCCAAAGTCACCCAACAGGCTTTCATGGCTACAGTGAGACTATAATTCACCATCTCCTGGTGATTGGTTAAAAGTCACCCAAGGCTTTCATGGCTACAGTGGGACTATAACTCACCATCTCCTGATGATTGGTCCAAAGTCACCCAACAGGTTTTCATGGCTACAGTGGCACTATAACTCACCATCTCCTGGTGATGGGTCCAAAGTCACCCAGCAGATTTTCATGGATGGGCAGCACCACAACTCACCATCTCCTGGTGATTGGCCCAAAGTCACTTGGCCCAAAGTCAGCTTTCATGCCTAAGGCAGAACTAGAACTCACCATCTCCCACTTTTTGGCCTGATGTCTTAACCACTAGACCAAACTGGCCAATATTTAATTTTTCAAGGCAGGCTCTGCTTACTATGTGCTTCTGATGCAAGAAAAGAAAACTGGAAACCAGTTTGCGTTGCTCTTTCGAGAGACCTCGTTTTACCCAAGACCGTAATGCCAGTCAAAACGCTGACCCTTTGAAATGAAAGGATTAACATTTTTATCGATTTGAAGCGAAGACTGGGTGGTTTGCAATGAAGCATGAGAAATTCCATCTTACAGGGGGCAGGCATTATTTTTTAAAGACTTTAATTCTCCACCTCCCTTAAAGGAAGCGTTATGGATTGCCCCCCCCCCCCCAAAAAAAAAATAGGTTACTGCCCCATTAAACGTAGATTTTTTCCAATCTTTAAGCTGCCTGCAGACTCATATGAAAAACCCCTGAGTCATGTTTTTTTTCAATTTAGTTTGTTAATAGCTTGCCTTTCATAAAACCATCACAGCCAATCACAGAAATACCTAAATCAATAGCCTGACGCAGGCGGGCTTCGCAGAAATGAGTTTTCAAATAAATATATATACCGTTGAGTGATGTTTGGGTGGAATCAAATTTAAATGCTCACTCAGGAAGTGTAATTAATGGTCCCAAATTTTATTTCCTGTCTATTAGTTTTGGAGCTTGGAATATCACACTTAGAATGCTGCATCTAGTTCTAGTCACCACGATATTTGTAAAAAAGAGGTTTTGACCCTGGAAAGAGTGCAGAGAAGAGCAACAAAGATGATTAGGGGATTGGAGGGTGAAACATATAAAGGACCTTTTCTGGAACTAGATATGTCTAATTTAATGAAAAGAAGGACTAGGAGTGACATGATAGCAGTATTCCAATATCTCAGGGGCTGTCACAATGAAGAAGGAGGCAAGCTATTCTTCATTCCAATATTCTATTCTATTCTCCAAAGCACCTGAAGGCAGGACAAGAAGCAACAGATAGAAACTAATCAAGGAGAGAAGCAACTTAGAACTAAGGAGAAATATCCTGACAGGTAGAACCATTAATCAGTGGAACAATTTTCCTCCAGAAGTTGTAAATGCTCCAACACTGGAAGTTTTTAAGAAGAGATTGAATAACATGAGTCTGTCTGAAATGGTATAGGGTTTCCTGCCTAAGCTGGAGGTTGGACTAGCAGACCTCCAAGGTCCCTTCCAACTCTGTTATTCAATTCAATTCAATTCAATTCAATTCTATTCTATTCTATTCTATTCTATTCTATTCTATTCTATTCTATTCTATTCTATTCTATTCTATTCTATTCTTCATTCTATTCTATTCTATTCTATTCTATTCTATTCTACTCTACTCTACTCTACTCTATTCCGTTCTATTCTATTCTATTCTCCAAAGCATTGGAAGGCAGGACAAGAAGCAACAGATGGAAACTAATCAAGGAGAGAAGCAACCTAGAACTAAGGAGAAATTTCCAATGGTGAGAGCAATCAACCAATTGAACAACTTGCCTTCAGAAGGTGTGGGAGTTCCATCACTGGAGTCTTTCAAAAAGAGTCTTAGACTTAGAATAACTTTATTGTGACTTTGAATGTACCCTAATCGGCATATATTAAAATGAAATTCCGTTGCATGCAGCTCTCTGAGCGTCACCACCTCCGATATATGCTACATAAACATGACAGAAAAGATAAATACAATATGCATATATCCATATAAGTTCTATGACATAGAGAAGCAACACAGTCTAGTTTGGATGTATACATGTACATGGTGAGAAGAACAAATCTTGCAAGTTTGCCATACGGCTTAGGAAATAAAACTGTTACAGAATCTGGAAGTCCTGCTAGAAATACTTGAAAACCTCCTCCCAGAGGGGAACAACAGAAACAGACCACAGAGTGGGTGCGTGGGGTCTCTAAAATGTTTTCAGCTCTAAGCATACAGCACTTATAAGCAGCATCCTGAATGACATGAAGTGAGTCGGGACAATCATTTATCTGAAATGGTATAAGACTTCCTGCTTGAGCAGGGGGTTGGACTAGAAGACCTCCAAGGTCCCTTCCAATTATATAATTCTATGTTCTCTCAAATGCATACAAACTTGCAAATCTTGGTGATGATACCGATGTTCCCTACAGAAAAGAAAAGGCCAGATGTTGTCCTCCAACTTTTTTTTAGCCAGTGTTTTTCCAAAAGACAACTAGGCTGTCTTGGTTGTTTGTCTTGGAAAACATTTCTCTTCTCATCCAAGAAGCTTCTTCAGTTCTGTTTTACTTGCGCCATTTGCAGAATATAATGCAAGACTTTAAAAATTATCTGTGAGAACCTTGAATAAATAGGAAGGGAAATTTGCTTGCAATTGAGCTCTAAGGTTTCTTCTATGAGCATGCTCATTGTGTATAGGCTTCCTATGATGACCCAGGGTGTGGCACAAAGGCAACACAGCCAGAATAATAAGTAGGGGTCCCTTTATTAGCTTTAACTTTGCCCCCAGTGTTCCAGTTACCTTTCGTTCTGGAGAAAAACTCTCCCAGAAACCTGCAACAGCCTTTGACTACAGATATTCAAGTCCAAAACATTATAAACAGAAAACTTTAAACAATGAATTCAGCAAGACAAGATAAGGTAATAAATCCAACAGGACAAGATAAGGAGTTCCAGAAGTGAAGTAACACAGCAGTAAATCAAACCAGTTGTGAGGATGCCAGGAACTCACATAACAGCAACCAATATGAGATAAATGCAATGTTTGTTCCCAACAAATGCCCCTCTCAACTGCGTCTCCTTTAAACTCCCTCCCTAGGTGTGCCTTGTGAAGGGAATCAGGGCCCTTTCCTCCCTCGTAAGCCACTCAACCCATGTTGCTTCTCCATTCTTCCCTGTGCAACCTAGGATGAAGAGGGGGCAGGCCTGGCTCTTTCTCTGAACCCCTTCTCCCTTGTTCTACCTCTTCCCTGCTCTACCTAGCCTGACTTTACCCTTCCTCAGTTTCCTCCAAAGCCAACGGAGCCACTTTCCTGCTCCCTGTCAGCTGTTCGTCTTCCTCCTTGGATTCAGACTCCGATGGGAGAATGACACTTTCTCTTTGACGACCTTGAGTAATCATGTGATTGCAAAGGTCAGGGGAACATCAATATTCAACCTGAAGAATGAATCTGAAGGAAGGCTGGGCTGAGGGCCTTTGTAAGCAAATCAATTTTCATTGGGTTTTTGTTTTGTTTTTTAGATTCATAGAATCCAAGGACTGAAAGGGACCCTTGGGGGTCTCCTAGTTTAGCCCCCTAACCAAGGCAGGAGTCCTTATATTATCCTGAAAAAATGGCTGATAAATCTTTTGTTGAAAACTTCCAGCGATGGAGCACCCACAACTCCAGGAGGCAAGCTATTCCATTGATTGATTGTCTATAAGTGGGATAATCACATTCAGGAGGAAGGAGAAGGAGGAGACAGAAGGAGAAGGAGATAGAAGGAGAAGGGGGGGAAGGAGAAGAAGGGGAAGGAGAATCTGCCAACGTCTAGAAACAAGTAAAGTAATAACTAGCAGTCAGCATGGATTTGTTAAGAACATATCATGCCAAACCAATCTTATTTCATTCTTCAACACAGTGACTAAATTAGTAGACCAGCAAAATACTGTGGACATGATATATTTAGATTTCAGCAAGGCATTCAACAAAGTAGACCACAACCTACTTCTTAGTAAGCTAGAAAAAAGTGGAATAGATAGTACCACCACTAGATGGATTCGCAACTGGTTGGCAAACCGTACTCAAGGAGTAGTCCTTAATAGATCTAAGTCTATATGGAGGAAAGTAAGTGGTGGGATGCCACAAGGTTCCGTCTTAGGCCCAGGACTCTTCAATATCTTCATTAACAACTTAGATGAGGGAATAGAAGGGGAACTTTCCAAATTTGTAGATGATACTAAGCTGTCAGGAATAGCTAACACCCAAGAAAATAGGCTAAAAATCCAGATGGATCTCGACAGACTAGAACACGGGGCCATATCTAACAAAATGAAATTCAGCATAGAGAAAAGTAAAGTCCTACACTTAGGCAAGAAAAACCAAAAGTACACATATAGACTGGGTGAAACCAGGATCAAAAGCAGTAACTGTGAGAGGGATTTTGGAGTCTTAGTGGACAACCAGCTAAATATGAGCCAGCAGTATGCAGCAGCAGCCAAAAAAGCTAATGCAATCCTAAGTTGTACTAACAGAGGGATACAATCAAGATCAAGGGAGGTACTAATACCCCTCTATAAAGCCTTAGTAAGACCACACCTAGAGTACTGCATCCAGCTTTGTTCACTACATTACAAAAAAAGATGTTGAGACTCTAGAAAAAGTACAAAGAAGAGCAACCAGGATGATTAGGGGACTGGAGACTAAGGCATACAATGAACGGTTGCAGGAACTGGGCTTGGCTAGTCTAGTAAAGAGAAGGACCAGGGGAGACATGATAGCAGTCTTCCAATATTTGAAGGGCTGCCACAGGGAGGAAGGGGTCAAGCTATTTTCTAAAGTGCCTGTAGGCCAAACAAGGAAAAATGGATGGAAATTGAACAAGGAGAGATTTAACCTGGAAATAAGGAGAAACTTTCTGACAGTGAGAACAATCAACCCATGGAACAGCTTGCCTTTGGAAGTTGTATGAGCGCCATCACTTCAGACTTTCAAGAAGAGATTGGACTGCCATTTGTCAGAAATGGTGTATGGTCTCCCGCTTGGGTGGGGGTGTTGGACTAGATGACCTACAATATCCCTTCCAGCTCTGATTATCTGTTATTGGAGAAGGAGAGGAGAAGGAAGGGAAGGAGAATGAGAAGGGGAGAGAGAGGGAGAGGGAGAAGCAGGAGAAGGGGAAGGAAAAGAAGGAAAAAGAAGGAGAAGGAGAAGGGGAGAGAGAGGGAGAAGCAGGAGAAGGGGAAGGAAGAGAAGGAGACAGAAGGAGAAGGAGGGGACAGAATGGGGAAGGAGAAGAAGAAGGAAGGGAAGGGGAAGGAGAAGGAGAAGGAGAAAGGGAGAGAGAGGGAGAGGGAGAGGGAGAAGCAGGAGAAGGGGAAGGAAGAGAAGGAGACAGAAGGAGAAGGACAAGGAGGGGCATAATGGGAAAGAGAAGGAGGAGAAGGAAGGGAAGGAGAAGGAGAAAGAAAGAGAGAAGGAGAAAGGGAAGGAGAAGGATAGGGAGAGGGAGAAGCAGGAGAAGGGGAAGGAAGAGGAAGAGAAGGATAGAAGGGAAAGGAGAAGGACAAGGAGAAGTGAGAAGAAGGATAAAGTACCATGGAAGCAGTTGTGTTATTACAAGACTGATAGCGAAAGACAAATGCAAAGATTAGGTCTGCTTGCTAGCCTTCTCAGGAGAACAGAAAATGAGAATTTCCTTTCCAACCATCTCCTCTCCTTCCCATTGGCAAAGCCCCAGGGGAAGTTTAATTAGAAGGAAAGATTTCTTTATATCCCATCACCTTTTGGTGCTAACAAACAAGCACACAGCAGAGGGATAGGTGAATGTTTTCGGAAGGATGCATACGCAGATTCATTTGCAAGTCACACTTTCCAGATGCAGTAGGTGAGGGGATGTGGTTAGTTTATATAAATGTTGGTGGCAGCATCTAATCCAAGGAGCTGAATTAAAGTTTTTCATCATCTAATTGTCTGTCTCGCATGTCTCGGTGACAAATGCAAAAAGAAAAAAAGAAATCTTACAGAATTGGGCAATTTGCAGGATACACCAGAATGTGAAGGATAAGGAATTGTTTGGTCTTTCAGGAAGCTAAATAAAATAACCAGGCCTTGTCGCTTAATGCACACCCTTCCTTCCTATTCATCATTTTCCGTTTTTTTTTCCACATCCCTCAGCAATCTTGTCCCAAAATCCAAAGATCAAAGCCCAAATGCCTCCAGCCTCAGTCATCACTGCCAGGGAAGCAAATGCTAATTTATTCCTGTAATTTGGGCACAGAGAGTCACAACGTTGTGCCAGAAAAATCATATTTTTGCAATGATTTTTTTTTAAATAAAAATAATGCAAAGAATGAATGAATGAATTATTGGCAAAGTGTGATTAGACACACAAGGAATTTGTCTTGGTGAATATGCTGTCAGTGTACATAAAAGAAAAGATATATGGGCAGCCTCTGTGCAGGCCCTGCACTTACATGGGATTCAAAATGGGCTATGTGGGGACTTCTGAGAGGAGTGGGGCAGGGTGGGCAGGGCCAGCCAATCACCAGACCTACTGGTGAACCAGGTGTAAAATTAGCATCCGGTTCATGCAAACCTGAGTGAACCAGTAGCAGCTTATCCCCTGCTTATGACCATTAGAGCATCCCTACTTGCATGGGATCAAAACAGGACATTTGGCAACTGGCCTGTATTTATAATTTCTAGCATTCGTGGTAACTTTTTCAGCTGACTTCCGATAAGCAAATGGGGAGTGGAAGAAGCTGGGTTTACTTAACGACTGATTCACTGAACAACTTTAAGTGAAAGAGGTTCACTTAATGTGAAAGGCATTCTGAAAAAGCAGAAATATGTGATTCTATGCGGTGCGGCAGGACTATCCATTGTTCCGAGTATAATATCAACTCTTTCTAAAACCTGTCACTGTGTTATTATATGAATCCCTAAGCTGTTCTATAATCACATAACAAGGGTAATTCAACATAACAATCAACCTAATCTGGTATTTAGTACAATCAACTGAGAGATTAAGGATCCAATTCATATTATTTTTCCACTACATATAGCACCTACCTATTTGAAACATTGGCAGCTTCTGTCTCGCAGCCCTGAGCTTCTGAAATATGCTCAAATCCACAGCTTTTGAAGTCAATGATGCACTTCTACAGGGCAATAATATCTCATGCAGAGGTTTCACCTGGCCCCACAGATTCTACAATGCATGGAATGGAATGGGACGAGACGGGATGCAACAGAACAAAATAAAATATGAACTGGAATAGGATAGGATAGGACAAAATAGAATAGAATAGAATAGAATAGAATAGAATAGAATAGAATAGAATAGAATAGAATAGAATAGAATAGAATATATGGAATGGAATGGCATGGCATGGCATGGCATAGCATAGCATAGCATAGCATAGCATAGCATAGCATAGAATAGAATAGAATAGAACAGAACAGAACAGAACAGAACAGAATAGAATAGAATAGAATAGAATAGAATAGAATAGAATAGAAGGGAAGGGAAGGGAAGGGAATGGAATGGAATGGAATGGAATACAACAGAATAGAATAGAATAGAATGGAATAGAATGGAATGGAATGGAATGGAATGGCATGGCATGGCATGGCATGGCATAGCATAGAATAGAATAGAATATATGGAAGGGAAGGGAAGAGAGTGGAATAGAATAGAATAGAATAGAATAGAATAGAATAGAATAGAATAGAATAGAATAGAGCTGGAAAGGATCTTGGAGGTCTTCTAGACCAACCCCTTGTTCAAGCAAGAGACCCTATAGCATTTCAGATAAGTCACTATCCAGTCTCCTCTAAAAAACCTCAATGATGAAGCATCCACAACTTCTAGATAGTTCTCACTGTTAGGAAGTTTTTCCTTAATTCCAGGTTGCTTCTCCCCTTGATTAGTTTCCATCCACTGTTTCTTGTCCTGCCCTCAGGTGCTTTGGAGAATAATTCTGATCCTTTCTTCTTTGTGGCAGCCTCTCAAATATTGGATTGCTGCTATTATGTCTCCCCAGTCCTTCCTTTCTCTAGACTACCCAAACCCAAACCCTGCAATGGTTCTTCATATGTTTCAGTTTCCAGGCCTTTAAATCATCTTAGTTGTTCTTCTGTGCACTTTTTCCAAAGTGCAAATGGAAAAATGGGGATAGAGGTATACTTTAAAAATTAGTGAGAAAGGAAGGAAGGAATCACAATAGTTTCATTGGGAAAAATGAATTTGGAGAGAAAATGAGGAGTAAGTGTGGAGAAAGGGAAGGGAGGAAGGGAAGAGAGAGGGGAAAAAAGGAAGGAATAGCAATAGTTTCATTGAGAAAAATGAATTTGGAGAGAAAATGAGGAGTAAGTATGGAGAGAGAGGGAGGGAGGGAAGGAAGGAATCACAATAGTTTCATTGGGAAAAATGAATTTGGAGAGAAAATGAGGAGTAAGTGTGGAGAAAGGGAAGGGAGGAAGGGAAGAGAGAGGGGAAAAAAGGAAGGAATAGCAATAGTTTCATTGAGAAAAATGAATTTGGAGAGAAAATGAGGAGTAAGTATGGAGAGAGAGGGAGGGAGGGAAGGAAGGAATCACAATAGTTTCATTGGGAAAAATGAATTTGGAGAGAAAATGAGGAGTAAGTGTGGAGAAAGGGAAGGGAGGAAGGGAAGAGAGAGGGGAAAAAAGGAAGGAATAGCAATAGTTTCATTGAGAAAAATGAATTTGGAGAGAAAATGAAGAGTAAGTGTGGAGAAAGGGAGGGAAGGAAGGGAAGAGGGAGGGGAAAAAAGGAAGAAATAGCAATAGTTTCATTGAGAAAAATGAATTTGGAGAGAAAATGAGGAGTAAGTATGGAGAGAGAGGGAGGGAGGGAAGGAAGGAATCACAATAGTTTCATTGGGAAAAATGAATTTGGAGAGAAAATGAAGAGTAAGTGTGGAGAAAGGGAGGGAAGGAAGGAAGGAGGGAGGGAAGGGAGGGAGGGAGGAGGGAAGAAAAAAAAGGAAGGAATTGCAATAGTTTCATTGAGAAAAATGAATTTGGAGAGAAAATGAGGAGTAAGTGTGGAGAGAGAGGGAGGGAGGGAAGGAAGGAAGAAATAAAGAAGGAATCACAATAGTTTAATTGGGAAAAATGAATTTTAAGAGAAAATGAAGAGTAAGTGTGGAGAGAGAGAGAAGGAGGGAGGAAGGGAAGGAAAGACACCGGAGAGAGTCACTGACAAAGAAGAAAAACTAGAAAATAGATCATCTCTATCTTATCTACCTCTATTTGTGTCTATATGTCCCTGTGTATGTGTACACACACACACACACACACAGAGAGAGAGAGAGAGAGAGAGAGAGAGAGAGAGAGAGAGAGAGAGAGAGAGAGAGATGATCTATTTCTAATGGTAGTCTAATTATGGTTGTAAATTCAGCATTATCGTTCACTAACCTTTCAGGAATCCCTGTTGCTTTTACACCTTCACGTGGCCTGTCTCAAAGGACTGATGACGATGACAATGAGGATGATGATCCTAGACAAACAGTGTTTGTATTTTTGATCTTGAATTTATACAATTGTAACCGACTAGCACCACCTCTAATCCCTCTCTCTAATCCCTTGAATAAATTAGGACTGCATTTCTCCGTAGCCCTGTTGAGATCAGGACGGCATTGACTTCTGTCTGCTCATAATTTTGTTGGTTTTATTGAAATGTTTTTTTTTTTTCTTGCCTTCTTCAAGCACTTTCACGTTCCATTAAGTTATTGAACAAACAAATGCACAAATTACCCTTCAACTGGTTTAGAAGGAAATACACCCCTTGACATGGTAAACAAACAGCCAAAATGTCAGCTAGGAAAGAAAGAAAGAGTTTTTTTTTTTTTTTAAAAAAAAGGAAGGTGCAACAGAAAGAAGAAAAAAGGATATATGTAGAGAAGACTAAAGAATTGAAAGGTGGTGATCTAAAACCCCATTATATGTATTTAATATTTGGTTTTCTGCTTAAATATATTTCCCTATAGGTTATGATGTACAGACAGATTAGGCAGGGGTGGGATTCCAATTTTGTTCCTACTGGTTTTACGTGGCACTCAAAAATTACCCTCTCTGTCAGCTGAGCTGTTTTTTAGCTCAACTGAGGCACGGCAATCCGCTCTGCCAATCAACTGAGCTAAAAAACAAGGGAATATATGTCAAGAAAGGGCAGAGGCAGTTGAGAGGGGCCAGCCTGAGGTGGTATTTGCTGGTTCTCTGAACTATTCAAAATTAACGGTATGCCATTAACAATGGCAGCCACATACAAAGAAAATCTCTACAAAATGTTCAATTGTTGGCACCTAGCACCAGTGAGATTGCCCAAAATTTACCCAAACCTGAACCCAATATGTTGGAAATGCAAAAAGAAACCAGGTACCTCCTTTCATATGTGGTGGTCCTGTTCTAAAGCAAAGAAATCTTGGAATAAAATAAGGATCTGGTTGCAAGAAATAATTGGTTCAAAAATAGAACTTAAGCCTGAAATGTTCTTATTAGGGATAATCAGAGGTGAATATAAGAAAGACATTGAATATATAATAATACATATACTAACAGCAGCTAGAATAACGTATGTCCCAACTGGAAATTAGAGAGTAGCTCCAGAGATAATATGATTATAAAGAAAATTATGGATTGTGCAGAAATGAATAAACTTACAATGGAATTGCAGGAGAAGGAAAAAAAAATAATATTATACAGTCTGGGGAAAATGGTATGTTTGGTTAGATAACAGAAATAAAAGATAATACAAAATGTAAATCATATATATGTTTGTCTGTGTGTGTGTGTGTGTGTGTGTGTGTGTGTGTGTATGAAAATGGAAAAATCAATGCCACAACTTACTGCAAAAATTGTATATATGATTTGTTTTTAAAAATGGAAACTTAATAAAAAAGTATTAAATTAAAAAAACAAAATTACCAGTATGCCAGAATTGGTCCGAACCAGCTGAATACCACCTCTGGAGTTAGGGTTAAGGTTGTTCAATTTTGATCTAGATGGCCTCTTTGACCCTTTATTCAAATCAGCAGTCTTCTCTGTCCAAAGTGTGGACTTTTCTGTCTTCAAAAGAGTGGCCTTTTTCTTTTAAATGCAGATGGACTGCTGAATCTACTGTAAATCCTGAGGAATTTGTTCTCCTATGTTGTGCCATGCATTTATGGGTCATGTATGAGTCATGTATGAGTCGTCATCACTAGCACTGATCATGTTATCTAGTTTGGTAATGAAACACCTTCAAGAAAACAACCAAGCTCAGAAAGCATTAAGGACTCCACAGTAATCTGCTAAGAAGGCAACACAACGATTGCCTACCAAGGTTGATAACAGAAAATATAGTTATATTTTCCCATCCCATGTCATTTCAGTTGTCTTCACAAGATCCAATTCCTTGAAAAGTCCTCAGAAAATCTGAGAGACAATTGCAAGGAAGAGCAGAAACTGTGATTTCAATATATTTTTTTTTTTAAAAAATAATTTCCCATCAGTTTTAGTGTTATTGTGTTTTCAGTTTTTAGCTCTCCAACTTTTCTCGAAACTTTAAGAAGTGTAACATTGTGGAAGATAACCTTTTTGAAGGCCTTATGCATGTTTTTTTTTCCCCCATGGGTATCAAAAATCAGTGAATGTTTGATGGAATCACTCTTATTTCCTACTAAGGGTTTCCTGCTTAAGCAGGGGATTGGACTAGAAGACCTCCAAGGTCCCTTCCAACCCTATTATTCCATGTTCTATATTCTATGTTCCTAAGCCACATTATCATTTTCATCCCACCCAATGTTTACCAAGTATTTGTTGATGTTTCGTTCAAAAATTACTTGCATTCCTGCATCCTCCTAACACACACACACATACTGACACACACAGAGTCAAGTATTTTCCACAAGTAAATATAGGTTTAAGAAATGTCCTTGAGGAACTCATTTTGCATAGTATATGTTGATAAATAAGGTAGCTGGTGTATGCAATTCATGTAAGACATCTGTTTTCTTCCTTTCTTTAAAAAAAAGTTTGTAGGTTTTATAGACTGTAAACTATGGATATTGCTCTATTTATCTTACTCTATCTTTGTGGAAAGTTGACAGCAAAAAATGGAAAACTATGGTTTTCACTGGAAGATACCAATAGAGTTAGTTTTCACTCTTCACTCCTCCTGCACAAAGTAACGTAACTCATCAAAAATAGAATGCAAGAAAAAAATATCTTGCAATGAAAATCAAAGAACATGCATTTTAGCCATAAGTTCATACATTCCAGAAGAGTAGGCATCTTGCTTTTGTAGCTAAAAAAAGATATGCCAGCTGCTGAATAGTTATGCTAGGGAGTTCTTCATGGTTAGCCATATCCCCATATTGTGCATCTCACCATGAAGCCACTAGGAAAAATTATCTAGAATAACAGAGTTGGAAGAAACCTTAGAGGTCTTTCAATTCAATTCCCTGCTCAAGCACGAGATCTGATAACATTCCAGATTATTATTATTACCTTTATTGTCAGAGTATAACATGTGTACAGTGAGATTGGCTGAGCCTCCCTTTGTGCACCCACACCCACACCCACACCCACCCACAACTCACAGTGAGGACAGAAGTCCCTAACCCAGTCCCAATCTTATTACACTATGCCCAATGCCGGCCTGCAAGTCTATCATACTATGTTGACATGAAGTTATTTTCCATTCAGAAGTCTGACAGCCCACGGGTAGAAGCTGTTCTTCAGCCTGTTGGTGCAGCTGGCTATGCTTCTCTATCTCCTATCCAATGGAAGAAGAGTGAAGAAGTGCTGACCAGGGTGTGAGTCGTCCCTGAGGATTTCCCTCACTCTTCTAAGGCAGTGAGCCCTAGCGATATCATCTAGTGGTATCATCCTACGATGTTTTGTGCTGTGCTCACCACCCTCTCTAATATCTTTCTATCCATGGCTGTCAAGCCAGCATACCACACCATAATGCAATATGTGAGGACGCTTTCTATTGTGGACCGGTAAAAGGAGGTCATCGGTCGTTGTTCCATTTTATTCTTTCGCAAGACCCTAAGGAAATGGAGTCTCTGTTGGGCCTTTCTGGCCACCTGGGTTGTGTTGATTTTCCAGGTAAGATCTTCGCTGAGGTAGACTCCCAGGAATTTAAAGGAGGAAACTCTCTCCACATAGCCCCCCTCGATGTAAAGTGGGCCGGGTTCCTCTCTCTTCTTCTGGAAGTTTAACACCATCTCTGGATAAATGACTATCCAATCTGTTCTTTAAAATCTCCAGTGATGGAGCTCCAACCATTTCTAGAGGCTAGCCGATCCAAATGTGTTATCGTCAATATGTAGATAATTTTATAGCTCCTGTGCTGTCCAGACAGTATATAGTTAATTGGGAATTGGGATAGTTAAGTAGAAATTGGGAGCTGTCACCTTAAGGGAATGCCTCATGGTAAATGTAGTTAATGCATCATGAGAAATGTAGTTCTTGTCATGTGGTCACATCTGTAATCCTGATTGGTCACTCAATTGACCCTTGGTTGGGTTGGGGGAGTTTCCTTTACTCTTGCCTGAACCCCAGCTTGTGCTGGTATCTCACCTTTTGCTCTATTGTTATGGGATAAAGATCACTATAATTCAACACTATGAAGTCAGCTATGAAAAGATTTGGACATTAGATGAATCTCGACATAATTGTGAGTTATACCTCGAGAATGCCTTGTGATCCAATAAAGAAACTTTGTATGGAAGCCTTTGTAGAGTTTGCTTGTCTATCTTTATATTCAGCCAGCAATTAAAAGACAGAAAAACTCCTTTTCATCTCGGTCTGCAGAATGGGTGTAAATGTTGGATCAAGGACCAATCCAGATAAGATCCAAATAATTCAGGTGGAATGCTGGAAAGATGGACATTCTATACCTGAATAATTTGGATATCTAGATGTTGGTCAAAATGCCAGTGGTGAGTGAGATGTTATTTTCCCTCCAGGACCAGGATTGGGATTTGTGAAGAATGCCAACATATCATATATAACTCAATAATCAACAGAATAATCCTCTACTTGTTGTATAATCCTCTACTCATTGTAGAATACCTTATGCCACCAGACTTGAAATTCTAGACCTAGAAAACCTTGAATTACGCCGTCTTCAGTCTGATCAAAGTATGGTATATAAAATCATACATTGCAATGACTTACCTGTCAATGAATACTTCACCTTCAACCATAACAACACAAGAGCACACAATAGATACAAACTCAAGGTTAATTGCACCAAACTTGATTGCAGGAAATGCGACTTCAGCAACAGAGTGGTCGATGTCTGGAATACTCGACCTGACTCTGTGGTTTCTTCCCCAAACCCCAAAAACTTTAACCTTAGACTGTCTACTATTGACTTCACCCCTTTCCTAAGAGGTCTGTAGGGGACATGCATAAGCGCACAAACACGCCTTCTGTCCCTGTCCTATTGTTTAGTTTATTTTTCTTATATATACCCATTTCATGTATTCATAACTATGTATATACTTATACCCATTATCTTGTAAGCGATTGACAAATCAAATAAATAAATAAAATAAAAATAAAGAATGTAAGCTAATTGAAGAGAGTATTTGTAGCTCAGGACTTAAATCTGGGGTCCTTGGTGCTCTCTGAGCTTGGTTGTTTTCTTGCAGACATTTCATGACCAAATAGGGAACATGATTGTTGGTTCTTTGATTGGCTGTTGGTTTCAGTTTGCTTACTTTTTATTTATTTATTTATTTATTTATTTATTTATTTATTTATTTATTTATTTATTTATTTATTTATTTATTTTGTCAAACAAGTATTAAATAACAGATATGAGTATAAACATGACTATGAATACATGAAATGGATTAGAATAAAAAGAAACATTAGGACAGGGATGGTAGGCACATTGGTGTGCTTATGCATGCCCCCTACAGACCTCTTAGTAAAGGGGTGAGATCAATAGTAGACAGTTTAAGGTTAAAGTTTTTGGGGTTTGGGGAAGAAACCACAGAATCAGGTAGAGTATTCCAGACATTGACCGCTCTGTTGCTGAAGTCATATTTCCTGCAATCAGGTTTGGTGTGGTTTACCTTGAGTTTGTATCTAGTGTGTGCTCTTGTATTGTTGTGGTTGAAGCTGAAGTATTCATTGACAGGTAGGAAATTGCAGTAGATAATTTTATGTACTATATTTAAATCGGACCGAAGGCAGCGTAGTTCTAGGTTGTCTAGATCTAAAATTTCGAGTCTGGTGGCATAAGGTATTCTGCTACGAGTAGAGGAGTGGAGAACTCTTCTTGTGAAATATTTCTAGACTTTCTCGACTGTATTAATATCAGATATGTAGTGTGGGTTCCAGACTGACTGAGTTAGTAGTTTCTTGATTGGGGTATTGTTTACTTCTTAATTGTTGCTCTAACAATTTCTAGAGAAATAAACAACATCTACATACCATTCCAAAAAAGACAATCAAGGAAACAAAAGGAAACAAAAAGATCAAAACAATCACCAGCAATCCACATCCAGATGAGCAGAGATTAACACCAAGAGTAACATTAGACCAACAATCAAGAAGGAAACAACACGCTAATCAAGGAACTACCAACACAAACAAGCTAACAGTAAGCAATAGTGCAGTCTAGGAATCAACAAGACCTCTGTCAGTATCACTGACATAGCAGATCACTAATCTATAAAATGAGAGCAAACTCCACTCACATTTAGCATAGATGGCATTACCTAGTTGGGTAATGAAACATCTGCAAGAAAGCAACCAAACTCAGCACCAAGGAACCCACAATCCTCCTCTCTCCCCCCTCTCCTTCTCCATTCCACTCCACACATCTCATTTCCTTCTAAAACTGATAATTTAACCTAGTTGGGTCATGAAACATCTGCAAGAAAACAACCAAGTTCAGAGAGCACCAAAGGAACCCACAATTCAGTCCTCAGCTACAAATATTCTCCTTTATCAGTACAATAACTCTGTTATGAAGTTATCTTCACAAATTTCTGATTACTAAAAAACATTTTAGTACATACATTTTCCTTACTCTGTATTGACTTTCTATCCTTATCTTCGTACTGCATTCACATTGGTCTCCTGTAAATAATCTATATAGTGCCATTAATTATAATTCTGTTCTCTCTCTCTCTCTCTCTCCCTCCCTCTCTCTCTCTCTCAACATTTGCCTCATCCCATAAGATTATTCATGAGTATCTTTGGCACTTAAGCATCTGAACAGAAAATTCATCAATGCAGAAATCACTTTCATTAGTAGTCCTCAAAAAATCCCACTGCTTTAATATTTCTGGATTAACTCATGATCAAACATTGATATTTTCTTGAAAAAGCACAATCCTTAAGTCAACCACCTAATCTAAGAGTAGAAATTAAACTCTAAAGCAACACAAACACATTACAAGTCATTAGTGTAATTAAAAAGGAATGTATAATTAAAACATTTGTGTGTTTTCATTCAAATTCATTGTCGGTTGGACATTTTAATGAACTGTACATCAAAGAAACCCCCAGAGCTGTCGAATGAGTTTAGCATCATTAGAAATGTGGTGTGTATTTTTCCTTACTTTTTCTTTTCTTTTTCCCAGTATTTCTTTGGCTCAGGAAATTCTTCTTCACCCAGCTTTGAACGCAGAGCTGTCATTGGCCCAACCAAACTAATAATGATTGTAAATGGTTATGATCATTTCAGTGCTTTAAACCAATGTTATCTCTTTCTCTCTCTTTTTTTTTAATCCCCCCAAGAATCGTGTTTTTCATAATTACTTCTCTTTTGTCCTTTCCTTAAGACAAATGATTTTGTAATTAGTGATGAAGGAAGTAGTCATCACTCCAAGACATCTGTCAAATTGTCGTGAAATATCAGTCCCCGTAGCTATATTTAAACTTTCTGCTTAATAGGCTGTTGCTTTATTTCGCTATTACATCTCTGTGGTACCATAAGCAGGATACCCTAATGATCAAGTTCTATAAAACACAGAGCAATTAGACTCTGAGACATATTGTTCCCGTAGACGGTTTTCCTTCTCATAATGTGTTTTCATTCTTTCGCCACTTTCCGTTCTCCTATCTCCAGCAAGATCTATTATAAGATAAGCTACTGTTGACGGTTGCACATTAGGGGATGCTAAACGGAGATGAAAACTCCTCTGCAAAATTTATTCGCATTCATTTTCATCATTTCGTCTTCTTCTTCTTCTTCTTCTTCTTCTTCTTCTTCTTCTTCTTCTTCTTCTTCTTCTTCTTCTTCTTCTTCTTCTTCTTCTTCTTCTTCTTCTTCTTCTTCTTCTTCTTCTTCTTCTTCTTCTTCTTCTTCTTCTTCTTCTTCTTCTTCTTCTTCTTCTTCTTCTTCTTCTTTTCTCTCCATCAATAAAGCTACCAGTAGAAAGCAACACTCTGAGTTGCAGCTAAAACATATGAAGAACGGTTGCAGGAATTGGGTGTGCCTAGTTTAATGAAAAGGAGGACTAGAATAACAGAGCTTGGAAGGGACCTTAGGAAAGCCTACAACATTTCAAGGGATGAGATAGTAGTCTTCTGATATTTGAGGGGCTCCTACAAAGACAAGGGGATCGACCTATTTTCCAAAGCACCTGAAGGCAGGACAAGAAGCAATAGATGGAAACTAATTAAGGAGGGAAGCAACCTGGAATTAAGGAGAAGCTGCCTGAGAGTTAGAACAATGAATCAGTTAAACCAATTGCCTCCAGAAGTTGTGTGTTAGGATATTGAACTTAGTAGCTACAACAGTAAAGTGTATAATAGGCCAAAACATACAATTGTGGTTGATTAGTTAGAGAGTGCTCATGTATGAGGTAATCTATGATTGGTTGCTGTAAATATAAAAGAGGTGTTTCCCTTTCCCCCTTCTTTTTCTTCTCTGTGTGTTTTGTATATTGTTTGATTTACCTCATGATGTTCCTATGTTCCTGATTATCTATTTTTCCCCGGATGATGACAGCTGTAAATTTGAAGGTAAATATATATTTATATTTATATAAACTACAAATTTGTGTCACTGTCTCTCACTTCATGAGGACAGCTGCTGCGTTATTCCTTACCAGTCCCAAAGGTGCTTTTTTTTCAAGAGGCAACTGGAGTTCTTGGGGTTTTTTTTTGAAGACATTTTGCTTCTCATCCAAGATGCTTCTTCAGCTCTGACTGGATAGTGGGAAATGGAAGGATTTATGTTCCTTGCAGACAGCTGGTCATTTGCATCCTTTTAGAGAGCCGTTGAGGCCACTTGGAGGTTTATCTGTGTCCTCAGGGGTCCTCAGGGTCACCCAAATGGTGAAAATGGGTGTAGAATCTGATTGGAACTGCTGAAAGGACTGTGTTATAGACTGGAGATCGATGATGTCATATCCCTTCCCCTCTGTTGGGAAACGGCTGTTCAATTTTGACATAGATGGCCTCTTTGACCTATCTCATAAAATAATAAAGGTGGTAAATGAATGAATGAATGAATGAATAGATAAATAAATTTATTTATATTTTATTTATTTATTTATACTAATACTTATATACCGCCCTTCTCCCGAAGGACTCAGGGCGGTGCACAGCCAATCACAAACCCCAATACACTGTACAAAAGTTAAAAACGGATTAAATAATTTAGGCTGTTTAAAAATTTAAAAAACTTTGCCCCTCTCCCATAAAATAGTTAAAACCCCAAATATTCAAAATCAATTAAAAACGTGAGACAAAATTAAAATCCTGTGTCAGCCTAGGCCAGCCTGCTCAAAGAGCCAAGTTTTTAATGCCCGTCTGAAGGCTCTCAGGTCCATGTTGGTGCGTATCTCTGGGGGCAGACCATTCCAGAGGGTGGGATAAGTCTTCCTTGCATTTTGGATTCACTTCAAAAAAGGAAATTAGATATCTATGTATCTCTCCCACATAAGTAACCTATGCTTTCACTATAACAGTCTGTCTGTTCCAAATATATCAGAAGCATCTTCCATTTTGGGATGAGGGAATTTCAAATCCTCACTTCGAGATCAAATCTTCTTGGGCCATCTTATTTCACTGATTGCATAGACTCTTCTGAAATGCCTCAAATTTGAATCATAAGGTTGGAAAAGACCTTAGAGGTCTTCTCCTGCCACCGCTTGGCCAAAGCAGGAATGTTAAAACCATCTCAACCATCTCAACCTTCATCACCTTCATGACTCCAAGAAATAGGCTCTCAACTCATTGTTGTGTGTAACACAAATGCTCACATATTTTCTCGTCTAAGGTTTCCCCGTTCATGTTTTTTGTGTGATCTCAAGCCATCTAGAGTCGTTTGATGGTGAGATGGGGAATAAATAAATAAATGCCAATGCTGTGTGCTTATTAAGAAGGAGAAAAAATATCTCTTTTATTTTTTTAACCTTTCTGTTTTAAATTTGAATTCCTCAGAGTGTTAGAATAATTTTGGCGCATCAAGACCAGTCATACTGGTACTTATTTAGTTTCCAAACCAAACCAATAAAGAAAATCCACATTTTTCTTTCTCTCTTTCTCCTTCTCTTTCTCCTTCTCCTCCTCCTTCTCTTTCTCCTCCTTCTTCTTCCACTTCCCCTTCCCCTTCTCTTCTTCCTCCTTCTCCTTCCCTTCCTCCTCCTCCTTCTGCATCTCCTTCCTCTTCCTTCTCTCTTCCTCCTCTTCCTCTTTCCCCTTTTTTACAGCAGACCCATCTGTCCTGAGGATGAATTTATTTCCCCAACCTGCTGATGTAATATTGCATTTGAGGCTGTCACTTTTGATTTATCGTTACTTTCAACATTAAATCTTCCTTTGCATTTTTATTGGTTTCATTAAAAACATTCTGCTCGTCTTTTTTCATTTATAACCGATTGCAAGGGATGGGAGGGGGAAAAAATGGGGTTTTTCTTTTCTTTTCATGATCTTGCTTATTGCCTTCATCCTCCTTTCATCTCTCAGAAGCCTCTTCCCAGTCAGTACCTTCGCCATCCTTCCACCTCAGCTCTCTGCCTCTTCCCAACGACAAGAAAACTGTAAACTGCTTCTCAATTTTCAAGAGAGAATTCATAAAGCAAAAGGATCTGCCTTTCAGAGCTTCTTGGAACATGACAGCGATGTAACAAACTGTTGTGCAATCTACAAAATTGCCTTGTCAATAAGACAGCTTAATCATTCATTTATTCATACAACCAGTCAACCAGTCAGCCATGCACCTTACCTTACCTCTCTCTCTCTCCCTCCCTTTCTCTCTTTCTCCTCTATCTATATCTATCTGTCTATCATCCATCTTATCTATCTATCTATCTATCTATCTATCTATCTATCTATCTATCTATCTATCTATCTATCCATCCATATCTATCTATCTATCTATCTATCTATCTATCTATCTATCTATCTATCTATCTATCCATCTATTCATATCTATCTCTGTATCTATCCATCCATCCATCCATCTCTCTCTCCATCTCTCTCATCTATCTATCTACCAGTATCTATCATTGATCCATTCATCCACCCATCCATCCATCCATTTATCCATATCTATCTATCTATCCATCCATCCATATATATCTCCATCTCTCTCCTCTCTCTCTCTCTCTCTCACTCCCCCTCCATCCATCTATAGCTATCTCCATATCTATCTATCTATCTATCTATCTATCTATCTATCTATCTATCTATCTATCATCTATCTATCCATCCATCCATAGCTATCTCCATATCTGTCTATCTGTCTGTCTGTCTATCTATCTATCTATCTATCTATCTATCTATCTATCTATCTATCTATCTATCCATCCATCCATCCATCCATCCATCCATCCATCCATCCATCCATCCATCCATCCATCTATCTATCTATCTATCTATCTATCTATCTATCTATCTATCTATCTATCATCTATCCATCCATCAATCCATCTATCCATCCATCCATCCATAGCTATCTCCATATCTGTCTGTCTGCCTGTCTGTCTGTCTACCTACCTTCCTTCCTTCCTTCCTACCTACCTACCTACCTACCTACCTACTTATCGACCGGTATCTATCTATCATTGATCCACCCACCCACCCACCCACCCATCCATCCTGAAATGGTGTAGGTGTCCTGCTCAAGCAGGGGATTGGACCAAAAGACTTCCAAAGTCCCTTCTAAGTCTATTATTCTGTTTCTATGTTCTACCTTCTTCCTGTCTTGCTACTTTAAGGTCCAGCTTAGACCAGCTTATCTTTGTTTAATGATAAGTGTCTAATCTTCAGGGTGCCATCAGAGATCAAGCCTCCATGATCAGAGAAGAACAAAAGGAAGGGAAGAATATCCAACTAACTAGATATATAAGGTCTTCTGCTATTTAATTTCAAATGGATCTTTCATCTCCAAGCCGTTATGTTATCCTGATGTCCAGATTCTCAAGAGAGAAACACAAGTGAGCAAACCATAAATCATATTCTTTGTTCCTCTTTCATAATCCCTGTTTGTGTTTCCTCTGATTTCAGTTTAGCCAGCATCAGTGTTGATCTGTTTTTGACTAAACACGTTTGCTAACAGGTGTGTCACAGATCTAGAAGTCTTACTATAGCTATTTTGTGCAATTCCTCCTCACTTCAGTGATAACTCAATAACTCAACACGGTAAATTTCCTACATTATTACCACATTCTTAGAAGTTCCTAGAAATTGAAAATAAGATATTTTGATGCACTTTCTCTGAAATAGGAAGATATTAACGCTTCAAAGTAAGTCAAGCCAGGAAATAAATTCCATAAATATGACCAGAACTATATTTTATTGATATAGGCAATAATAATAGAATCTTGAAAGTCTGACTGATTTTTTTTTTCTGATTTCCCTTTTTTTACAGTAATGAATAAGGGAGGAATCACTTTGATATTCTTTGTTATCCTTTTGCTATTTCTCTGGTTTAAAGAATGATCTTGTTTATATAACTCTCATTGTCTCCTCACGGTGATCTCCATAGCTGTCTATAGTGAGATAGACAGATGATAGATAGAGCAATAGAGAGATAGATACAGATGGATGGATGGATGGATAGAAAGATGAGACAGAAAGAGAGAGAGAGTGAAAGAGAGAGAGAGGATAGCTAGATAGACAGATGATATCTATAGACTAGATACATATAGACAGAGAGGTTGAAGACAGACAGACAGATAGATAGATATTACAGGTAGATACAGATGATGGGGAGATAAAGAGGTAAAAGACACATAGAGAGAAATAAGAGATGATAGATGTTAGACAGACATACAGTATATACATATGCTTACACACACACTCACAAACATATATATATACATACACACATACACACACACACACATACACACACACATATATATATACATACATAAGTACACATATACACACATATATGCATATACATATACAGAGAGAGAGAGAGAATAGGTGATAGAGAGAGGTAGAAGATAGAGATTCAGAGTTGACAGAGACGATGATAGATGACAGATAGATAGATAGATAGATAGATAGATAGATAGATAGATAGATAGATAGATAGATAGATAGATAGATAGACAAAATAGATAGATTGATATGGTAGATATAGATGATGGATGGGTAGATGAGAGAGAGATGACAGGTATAGATATATAGATTAGATAGGTAGGTAGGTAGGTAGGTAGATAGATAGATAGATAGATAGATAGATAGATAGATAGATAGATAGATAGATAGATAGATAGATAGACAGACAGACAGACAGACAGACAGACAGACAGACAGACAGACAGACAATAGATAGATCGATACGGCAGATATAGATGATGAATGGATAGATGAGAGAGAGATATATGATAGATAGATAGATAGATAGATAGATAGATAGATAGATAGATAGATAGATCAATCTTGACAAGTGAAGTTGATTATGGGTATGGCTAATAACAATTCCCTGAAAAATATTCCTTACTTCAAAAGTTTGCAGATATTTCAGCCAACGAACAACCTTCAAATCCCCCTTGGAGTTCAGCTTACAAGAAACCCAAGGACAATCTTATGGTACCTTGAGAAACCTTCACACATTTTCCTTTTATAAAATTTGAAATGGGTCCAGAGGGGGCAATGAAATGGACAAAAGTCTGGAAAGGAAATCCAGGAAGAAGAAAAATATGAAAGAACAAAATAATTTCAACCAAGGTGATGAGCAAGCAGAATTTGGAAATCTGTCTGTCTGTCTGTCTGTCTGTCTGTCTACTATCTATCTATCTATCTATCTATCTATCTATCTATCTATCTATCTATCTATCTATCTATCTATCTATCTATCTATTTTTCTACTATCTATCTATCTATCTATCTATCTATCTATCTATCTATCTATCTATCTATCTATCTATCTATCTATCTATCTATCTATCTATCTATCTATCTATCTATGGAATACTCTGCCACCGGAACTGCGTACCGGCATGGACCTGAGGTCCTTCAGGCGTGCGCTGAAGACCTGGCTTTTCGAGCAGGCCGGCCTGGGCTGAGAGAGGGTTTTAATTTGTCTCCATTTGCTTTTTGCTTTTTAGTAATTTTAATTTGGGGGTTTTAAGGGGGTGGGGTGGGCTTTTTATTCGGCCAAATATCCAATTTAATCTTTTTTAACTTTTGTATTATTGTCGGGGTTTTAGATTGGCTGTACACCGCCCTGAGTCCCTAGGGAGAAGGGCGGTATAAAAATTTTATAAATAAATAAATAAATAAATATCTATCTATTTTTCTAATATCTATCTACTATCTATCATCTATCTATCTATCTATCTATCTATCTATCTATCTATCTATCTATCTACCTACCTATCTACTATCTATCTATCTATCTATCTATCTATCTATCTATCTATCTATCTATCTTTCCTTCCTTCCTTTCTTCCTTCCTTCCTTCCTTCCTTCCTTCCTTCCTTCTCTTCTTTCTTTCTTTCTTTCTTTCTTTCTTTCTTTCTTTCTTTCTTTCTTTCTTTCTTTCTTTCTTCCTTTCTTTCCTTCCTCCTTCCTTTCTTCCTTCCTTCCTTCCTTCCTTCCTTCCTTCCTTCCTTCCTTCCTTCCTTCCTTCCTTCTTTCTTTCTTTCTTTCTTTCTTTCTTTCTTTCTTTCTTTCTTTCTTTCTTTCTTTCTTTCTTTCTTTCTTTCTTTCTTTCTTTCTTCCAGTGATTTGCTCAACAACTATGACAAAAAAGGTCATAAACTCAAGCACCACTTAACTCTCTTGCTTAGTAACAGAAATTCTCTGTCCCAATCGTGGTCATAAGTTGAGGACTACCTGTTCTATATAAAAATTAAAAATTTAGGACGAGGCAAGAATGGTTGAATACTAATCAGATTACTTAAAAGGAGAGGGCTTTCGGGGGATGAAACAGACCCATAACTATGTGCTTCTTTGGCTCCCCATGCAAAGCAACAGTGTCATGTTTTAATTCCTTTCGGGAAGGCCAAGAGACTCTCACCTCTCGGGAGAGAATACTCTATAGCCGTGATGGTTAACCTAAGGCACATATGCCACAGGTGGCACGCAGACCCATTTGTGCGGGCATGCGAGCCCCAGCCAAACTTACCTGCACTGCACATGTGCATGCCTCTCAACTGATTTTTGGCCCGTTTGAGGCCTTTTTCAGCCTCCCAAAGGCTCAAGGGAAGCCTCTGTAGCCTTTGAAGGATGAAAAAACAGGCCTGTTTCATCACTTCCTGTATTTCCGGAAATATCAGAAGTGAAGAAACGGGCCCATTTTTCATCCTCCAAAGGCTGCAAAGGCTTCCCGCAAGCCTCTGGGAGGTCAGAAAAGGTCTCAAACAGGCCAAAAATCAGCTGGGAGTCATGTGCATGCACAGTGCAGGTGAGGGGAGGGATCGTGTGCACATGCCCGGGGCATGGGGGAAGCATACACATTGCCTTCTGTATGCTGGCATGCAAGCGAGCAAGTGTGAGCGCACACACAATTTTCGGCACAGGAGCCCAGAAAGGTTAGACACCACTGCTGTATAGGGAAGGGAATATAACCTTCATGTCAGCTCTGCCTGGTTCTGCTTGGCGCCTCACAAGCATCTTGCCACCAAAAGGTGGGGAAGGATGAAAGGGCTGGATAGAGAATGGAATGGAATGGAATGGAATAGAACGGAACGGAACGGAACGGAACGGAACGGAACGGAACAGAACAGAACAGAACAGAACAGAACAGAATAGAATATTGGAATGAAGAATGGAATGGAGTGGGATGGAGTGGGATGGAATGGAATGGAATGGAATAGAATAGAATAGAATAGAATAGAATAGAATAGAATAACAGAGTTTGGAGAGACCTTGGAGGTCTTTTAGCCCCCTGCTTAGGCAGGCAACCCTACACCACTTCAGACAAATGGTTATCCAATCTTAAAAACATCCAGTATTGGAGGCAAGTTGTTCCTCTGGTTAATTGTTCTCACTGTCAGGAAATTTCTCTTTAATTCTAGGTTGCTTCTCTCCTTGATTAGTTTCCACCCATTGCTTCTTGTCCTGCCCTCAAGTGCTTTGGAGAATAGTTTGACTCCCTCTTCTTTGTGGCAGCCCCTGAGATACTGGAACGCTGCTATCATGTCCACCCTAGTCCTTCTTGTCTCTATACTGGCCATACCCAATTCCTGCAGCCGTTCGTGCGAGCTGCACAAAACAGCCTCACACAAAAATCCTCAGCCAGCTTCAGCTTCTCCAGGTGTGTGTTTTTCTTTTTCTTTTTTCCCAGATAAGCAAAAAAAACAAAAAACGAAAGTGAGAAAAAAAACTTCTCGCCGTTCCCTTTCCTTGCCACATGAGAGAACATTTAGCTTCCCTGGAGATTTGCTTGGTGAGGATGTGTGGGCTAGTTTCTTCTCTCAGATAAGCCTATTATGCAAAGATTGAAACATTAGGATTAATTATGCCCAGATCGGAACGCAAAGCCTAATGAAAAACATACATCTCTCTCTCACTCTCTCGTGGGCTGGATTCCCCAAGGAGAGCTTGAAAAAAATTAATTTTGACAGTTTGGGTGCTCTGCGGCGGATTGGATGGGTGACGTCAAGTACATTCATGAAGAGGCATTTGTGTGTGTGTGTGTGTGTTTTCAAACCCAGATAAAAACATAAACGACAAATGAAAGGGCCCTGAAAGGCATCAATCTGTCCTCTGAAACAGGTAGTGCTCAACTTACAACCGGAATTGAGCCCCAGATTTATGTTGCTCAGTGAGACATTTGCTTTGTCCCATTTTACAACTTGTTTTGCTTGCTCCAGTTGTTAAGGGAATTGTTCTGGCCTAGGCTTCCCTCATCCCGATAAACCCCTTTTGTTTAGTTTACAGGGAATTCCTCTTCAGCAAAGTCCTGGCCAACAGCCTTTCAAGATAGGTCACAATTACAGACCTTTATCAGGCTTGGAGAGTTGCCAGGCTGATATCTTCCAGATGCCACTCTGTAGCAGACAATACTTGGCAAGAATGCAGGAATAGATCTTCACCCTAATGAATTGAATGAATTGTCTCCTGCAAACCCCACTCCCCTTTCGCTCCTCTTTATTCCATATGGGAGGGGCCATTCACTGTCCACCTGTGGCTTTACTCCCGAGTCAACCCTTGTTCCTTAGCTGTTCCCTTCGCCTGGCAACTCTGCGTATGTGCACACTGGGAACAGGCTCCAGCTGTTCTTCTGCCTTACTGATCTCCAACTCCAAAGGCAGCTGATAACTGGTCCCATCTCTGCCTCTGATGCAGAGCACTCATCAGAGATTTCCCTAGACTCCAGGACTGGCCCATGTTCCTCCCCAATCTCCTCACTGTCCGAGTCTGCCGTCAGCTTCACTGGTCCTGCCAGGTCACAACAGGAATCATTGTGGTTCTTAAGTCAGGAAGAACCCGTTGTTAAGTGAATCCAACTTCCCCATTGACTTTGCTTCTCAGAAGAATGCAAAAGTGGATCACATGACCCCAAGACAGGATAATCGTCATAAATATGAATCAGTTGCCAAGCATCTGAAGGTTGCTTGCTTGACCCTGAGGATGCTGCAACGGTCACAAGTGTGAAAAAATGGTCGTAAGTCCTTTTTCTCAGTGCCATTGTAACTTTGAATGGTCACTAAATGAAATGTAAGTCAAGACTACCTATATTTCACCATTCCTCTTTCTCTTACTTGCATCTGTATGCCTCACCCCTGATTTTTAGTGGCACGCAGATCCGTGTTTGATATATCTGTAAACAAGCTGAACATCAAAAAGATACTGATAAATCTTCAGCTTGAGCAGGGGGTTGGACTAGAAGACCTCCAAGGTCCCTTCCAACTGTGTTATTCTGTTAAGATCCACCATTGGAGCTGAGTCAGGAAAACTGGGGAAACATGCTTAGATACTAAACTCACGCAATAGAATAGGAAGCTGTGGGTTATTTATGTATGTATGTTTGCATTCATTCATTCATTCTTCCATTTCATTCATTCGTCCATCCATCCATCCATCCATCCATCCATCCATCCATCCATTCAATTACTTTTATCTTGCCTTTATTATTTATACAAATAACTCAAAACACTAAATATATCCAACACACTTTCCTCTTCTTGTTTTCCCCATAACAACATCTTGCCACTATGAGATGAGTTGGGCTGAGAGACCATAACTGACCCAAAGTCACCCAACTAGTTTTTGTGCCTAAGGAGGAACTAAAATTATCTCTCTCACTGTAATTGGCCCAAAGTCACCCAGCTGCTTTTCATGCCTAAGGCAGGACTAGAATTCCCTGTTTCCTGGTGATTGGTCCAAACTGGTTTTCATGTGTAAGGCAGGACTAGGACTCACTGTCTCCTGGTGATTGGCCCAAAGTCACAAAGCAGACTTTCATGCCTAAGGCGGGACTAGAATTCCCTGTTTCCTGGTGATTGGCCCAAACTGGTTTTCATGTGTTAGGCAGGACTAGGATTCACTGTCTCCTGGTGATTGGTCCAAAGTCACACAGCAGACTTTCATGCCTAAGGCGGGACTAGAATTCCCTGTTTCCTGGTGATTGGCCCAAACTGGTTTTCATGTGTAAGGCAGGACTAGGACTCACTGTCTCCTGGTGATTGGTCCAAAGTCACAAAGCAGACTTTCATGCCTAAGGCGGGACTAGAATTCCCTGTTTCCTGGTGATTGGCCCAAACTGGTTTTCATGCGTAAGGCAGGATTAGGACTCACTGTCTCCTGGTGATTGGTCCACGCAACTGGCTTTCATGAGTGAGGTGTATCTTAAACTCACAGTTTCTAGACTTGAGACTTAGTTGCTATGACAAATATAGTGGTTTAACTGAGACAAAGAGAAAGATATCCAGGTTCATATGAATGAGTTTATAAATGTCTAAAGATGTCCACATCTCAGTCTGTAAATGGACACATCACTATGTCTAGTCAAAAGCTGCAGGGAATAAACTTCCATCACATCTTCCTTGACAATGGATTCTACAGTTAGGACCTTACAAAGAGATTAAGTTGATCCATAAGTGAGATCTGGACAGGCTTTCATAACTGTAGCCAGGATACATGAGTTTCTATTTGGAGCAAATCTTAATAAAAAAGTTAGTCACATTCATTTTTTCCCCTCCATAACTGAAACAAATTGAAAATAATAATAAACAACCACAATAGTACAGGATTTCTCTCTCTTCTGGCCTGAATCACTCCATTATGCTGTATGGTGTTCTAAATTTTGGTTTGAAGGCAAATAGAATAAATATTTGAATTAAATTGATGTTCTGATATGGATTAAAGAACTGGGCCGAATAATCACATTGTGCATGCTTCTGAGCCGAATTAACAATTTGAAATGTCTCTTGTATATTCCTTTGCAGCAGGAATAGTTCAGGTTGTCCTCAACTTACGACCACAACTGAGCCCAACCTTTCTGTTGCTAAGTAAGACAGTGGCTTTTGCCTCATTGTATGCCTTGTCACTGTTGTAAGGGGAATCAATGGAGTTGTTCAGTTAGTGACCTGGCTGTTAAGTGAACCTGGCTTCTCCATTGGCTTCGCTTGTCAGAAGGTCGCAAAAGGGGATCATGTGACCCTGGGAGTCAGTGGCCAAGTGTCCAGATTTTGATCATCGTGACTATTGGGGTGCTGTACTAGTCATAACTGTGAAAACCAGTAATAAGCCACTGTCTTTTCAGGGTCATTGTAAGTTGGCACTGTCACTAGGAGAATGTTTGAAAGTCGATTACCTGTGATATGACTAAGAAACCAACCCCTCCTCCTTAGTGGCCTTCATCACTAAGATAAATAGATAGATGGATGGATGGATGGATGGATTGGTTGATGGGAAAGAGAGAGAGAGAGAGAGTGAAAGGTGGGTAGGTAGCTAGAAAGATGGGTAGATAGGTAGGTAGATAGGTAGAGATAGATAGGTAAGTAAGTAGGTAGATAGGTAGAGATGGATAGATAGATAGATAGATAGATAGATAGATAGATAGATAGATAGATAGATAGATAGGAAAGTAAGAGAGAGGTAGGTAGGTAGGTGGATAGGTAGGTAGATAGGTGGGTGGATAGATAGATAGATAGATAGATAGATAGATAGATAGATAGGAAAGTGAGAGAGAGGTAGGTAGGTGGGTAGGTAGGTAGATAGGTGGGTGGATAGATAGATAGATAGATAGATAGATAGATAGATAGATAGATAGATAGATAGATAGATAGATAGGTAAGATATGTAGGTAGGTAGGTAGATAGATGATAGATGGATAGATAGATAGATAGATAGATAGATAGATAGATAGATAGATAGATAGATAGATAGATAGATAGATAGATAGATAGATAGATAGATAGATGGGAAAGAGAGAGAGAGAGGTAGAGAGAAAGGTGGGTAGGTAGGTAGGTAGCTAGAGGCATGGGTAGATAGGTAGATGTAAGTAGGTAAGAAAGTAGGTAGGTAGAGGTAGGTAGGTAAGTAGATAGATAGGTAGAGATAGATAAATAGATAGATAGATAGATAGATAGATAGATAGATAGATAGATAGATAGATAGATAGATAGATAGATAGAAAAGTGAGAGAAGGGTAGAGAGAAAGGTAGGTAGGTGGGTAAGTAGCTAGAGAGGTGGGTAGATAGATAAGATAGATAGACAGACAGACAGATAGATAGATATGGTTGGATAGATGGAGAGAGAGAAAGAGAGAAAGAGATGTAGGTAGGTAGAGAGGGAGGGAGGGAGGGAGGGAGGTGGATGGGTGGGTGGGTGGGTGGATGGATGGATGGATGGAGATACCAATGAAAGAGAATATGTGTCATTCTTGGTGCATGCTGAACTTGATGATTTCCTTACAGATATTTCATGACCGAACTAGGTAACATCATCAGTGCCAGAAGAGACTGGGTTTCTTTTCTGTTTATATTCAGTAACAAGCAACTGTGTATAAACAAGGAGCAAACCCCCTATCCACAAACCCCTTAACACTGATGATGTCATCTAGTTGGGAAATGTATCTGCAAAGACCACCCAGCTCTGAGAGCACCTAATAAGGTTGTAGGAGGAGAGAACAGGAAAGATGGAATTGGTTCACTCCATGAAGCTTGCGTATCTCCAGGGTACTTGACAAATATACTCAACCAGCAGGATTAGAAGTGGCCTGCCATCTCTTGATTTGGGTTTTATGGCAGGCATCCTCCAGGTTGTAGACTCTTTAGGACAATAACGTTCTCCTTCCAGATCAGTGGCTGCTTTGTCCAGCTTGAAATAATCTCAGTCTCTTCTGAGTTTATCCCAGCCAGCCATCCTTATCCTGGGTATAAGAAAGGGAATGAACCGAGTGGTAAATGCCAAATGAAGGAAACAAAGGCGTTAAACTACTTTCTATTCTGAAACACATTCGCTCATTTTCTTCAGACGCTGGAACATTCTGGATCCGTTCAAGCGTTCTAATTTTTTAATCTTCTTTTCTACACAAGAATAATTAGCACAATATGCTTATGGTTTAAAAGGATTTCTTTGTCTGTGGGACTAATTCAGAACATTATTTTCTGATTGTCTCTTTCTCTCTCCCTCCCTCCTCCCCAACACAAAACATAACAAAATAACATAGATGGAAGGAACCTTAGAGGTCTTCTAGTCCAACCCACTGTTTAGGCAGAAGACCCTCTACCATTTCAGATAAATGGTTGTCCAATCTTTTCTTGAAAACCTCCAGTGATGGAGTGGCAAGAACTTTTGGAGGGAAATCCTTCCACTGGTTGTTTATTCTCACTGTTAGGAAGTTTCTCCTTACTTCCAGCTTGCTTCTCTCCTTGATTAGTTTCCATCCATTGTTTCTTGCCCTGCCTTCTGGTGTTTTGGAAAATAAGTTGACCCCCCTCTCTTTTGTAGCAGCCCCTCAAATACTGGAATGTTGCTATCATGTCACCTCTAGTCCTTCTTTTCTCTAGACTGGGCATACCCAATTTCTGCAACCATTTGTGCGAGCTATCATAATGGAACAAAGCAACTGATCAAGGATGGAGCTATAAGAACAGATTGTGAAACTCTACCAAAGAGGCACCAATCTTCAAAGCCATTTACAAAACTTCGAAAACAAATATTGATGAACTGTTCAAGGGTGAGAGGGCTAGAAAGATGGGAAAACTGCTGGGTTTGTGTAGGAATATTGAGATCCAGCTTTGCTTACGCTGTAACCACTTGAATTTAGTAAAAGTAATATTTTGCTCCAAAAACAGAGTAGAAGGTCTTCCTTTCCTAAATGTGAAAGTGGTCAAGATTGAACCGCTTTTGAATCTTTCGAGTCTTATCGCTATTCGACTTGCCAAAAAAACTGGGGGGAGGGAAGGGTGTGATGGAATGCAGGTGCTCCAACGACAGACCATGAGAGCCAAGAACACACCAAGGTCACTGTCACGGGTGTTTGACAAAGAAATGAACTGTTCTCAAAACAAAAGGACAATTCATAATTGGACCATGTGAACATCCATGGGTGGAGAGAAAGGGAAACTACTGTTTAACCATGCAAGTATTCCATGAGAAAACCAAAGCTGTCGTTTTGATTCTTCAGTACCAAAATGCTGTATCCAATAAAGTATTGTTTTCAGGAATGTTTATGGAGTTTCCTAGTCATCCAGGTCATGGTTGTCCCAAAGGTGCTTTTTTCAAGAGACAACTGGACTTTCTGTTTTTTTTTTTGAAGATGTTTCACTTCTCATCCAAGAAACTTCTTCAGCAGCAGCAGCCAAAAAAGCTAATGCAATGCTAAGTTGCATTAACCGAGGGATACAATCAAGATCAAGGAAGGTATTAATACCATTCTATAAAGCCTTAGTAAGACCACACCTAGAGTACTGCATCCAGTTTTGTTTACCACATTACAAAAAAGATGTTGAGACTCTAGAAAAAGTACAGAGAAGAGCAACCAGGATGATTAGGGGACTGGAGACTAAGGCATATGAAGAACAGTTACAGGAATTGGGCTTGGGTAGTCTAGTGAAGAGAAGGACCAGGGGAGACAGGAGAGCATCTTCCAATATTTGAGGGGCTGCCACAGAGAGGAAGGGGTCAATCTATTTTCTAAAGCACCTGAAGGCCAGATAAGGAATAATCGGGGGCGGAACTTGAAACAATTATTTGGGATGAGTTTGATCCTGTGATCCCCGAAGACGTGGACAGGTTGCTGTGGGGACTGAATGCGACCACATGTTTATTGAACCCGTGTCCCTCCTGGCTGGTGTTGGCCACCCGGGAGGTGACACAAGGTTGGTTTCAGGGTATTATTAATGCTTCCTTGAGTGAGGGATATCTACTCGCCGCCTTGAAAGAGGCGGTGGTGAGACCCCTCCTCAAGAAACCGTCCCTGGACCCAACTCTGTTATCTAATTATCGTCCTGTCTCCAACCTTCGTTTTATGGCGAAGGTTGTTGAGAGTGTGGTGGCACAACAGTTTCCCCAGCACCTGGATGAAGCTGTCTATTTGGATCCACGCCAATCGGGCTTCAGGCCTGGGCACAGCACAGAGAAGGCGTTGGTCGCATTGGTGGATGATCTCTGGAGGGCCCGTGACAGGGGTTATTCCTCTGTCCTGGTCCTCTTAGATCTTTCGGCGGCTTTTGATACTGTTGACCACAGTATCCTATTGCAGCGGCTGGGGGGGTTGGGAGTGGGAGGCACCGTTATGCGTTGGTTCTCCTCCTTCCTCTCTGACCGCTCGCAATTTGTGTTGGCAGGGGGGCAGAGGTCAGCCCCGAGGCCCCTGGTTTGCGGGGTGCCTCAGGGGTCAGTGCTCTCGCCCCTTCTGTTCAACATCTATATGAAGCCGCTAGGTGAGATCATCCATGGCTTTGGGGTAGAGTTCCATCAGTACGCTGATGATACTCAGCTGTACATTTCTACCCCGGGCCACCCCGATGAAGCTGTCGAAGTGATGACCCAATGCCTGGAGGCCGTGCGGTGTTGGATGGGATGGAACAGGCTTCAGCTCAACCCATCTAAGACTGAGTGGCTGTGCTTCCCAGCACCCCGGTACAGCCAGCTGGTTCCATCGCTGGCTGTGGGGGGGGGGGGAATTCTTGCCCCCACAGAGAGGGCCCGCAATCTGGGTGTCCTCCTGGATGTACGGCTGTCATTGGAAGACCATGTGGCGGCCGTCGCCAGGGGGGCTTTTGGACAGGTCCGTAGGATCTACCAGTTGCGGCCCTTTCTGGATCGGGATGCGCTTCGCACGGTCACCTCCGCCCTGGTGACCTCCTGCCTAGACTATGCCAATGCTCTCTACATGGGGCTGCCTTTGAAGAGCATCCGGAGGCTCCAGCTGGTGCAGAATGCAGCTGCGAGGGTGGTAATGGGAGCTCCTAGGGGCTCCCATGTTACGCCACTTCTGCGCGCGCTGCATTGGCTCCTGGTGGCCCTCCGGGTGCGCTTCAAAGTCTTGGTCACTATCTTTAAAGCGCTCCATGGCTCGGGACCGGGATATTTGCGAGACCGCCTCCTGCCACCATCAGCTTCCCACTGACCGGTATGCTCCCATAGAGTCGGTCTCCTTGGGGTGCCGCCGGCTGGACGGCTGGCGACCCCGAGGGCGTGGGCCTTCTCATTGGGAGCACCCCCTCTCTGGAATGAATTACCCCCAGAGGTAAGGGCCGCCCCTGATCTCATGGCCTTCCGTCGGTTACTCAAAACTCACCTATTTTGGCAGGCCGGACTGGCCTAGGGGTTTTTTAAATTTTAACCTGGTTTTAATTTCTTTTAATACTCATTTATATTTTAATTAGAGCCACACTATATTCAATTTTTAAATTTTAATGTTATCATGTTGTGTGTTGTATTTGTGTTCTGTATATGTATTTTTATTGGCTGTTCACCGCCCCGAGTCCCTTTGGGGAGAGGGGGGCGGTATATAAATCGAATAAATAAATAAATAAATAAATAAATAAATAAATAAATAAATAAATAAATAAATAAATAATGGGTGGAAACTGAACAAGGAGAGATTTAATCTGGAAATAAGGAGAAACTTTCTGACAGTGAGAACAATCGACCAATGGAACAGAAGTTGCCCTCAAAAGTTGTGGGGCACCATCACTTGAGACCTTCAAGAAGAGATTGGACTGCCATTTGTCAGAAATGGTGTAAGGTCTCCCACTTGGATGGGGGTTGGACTAGATGATCTATAAGGTCCCTTCCAACTCTGATTATCTGTTATCTGTTACCCATCTTCAGCCCATCATTCAGCCACGAATGGTGTAGTAGAGAAAACTAATCAGCTTCTCCAATAATATTTCATGTGCTCTTGCTCCTACAGCCAAGACAACTGGCCATTGTTATTGCTGCTTGCAAAAATTTCTTATAACAACTCACTCCACATTTTGATTTCAATAACACCATTTCAAGCTCTGACTGGATGGTGGGGAATTGAAGGATTTATGCTCCTTGCCGATCATTTGCATTCTTTTCGCAGGTGGTTAAGGTCATCTAGAGGTTTATCTGTGTCCTCAGGGTCATCTGAGCAGTGCAAATGAGTGTGAAGCCTTCTTGGCTGCAGGATGTTTTCTGCCCTGTGTCCTTTCACTGTTGAAGATGGACGCAGGCTGTTAGGGATGAGTCTGTCTTGTATGCATCTCAAACTGAAGTGCAAATGGTTTCTGTAGTGTGCAATTATTTTAAATGGTATTTTATTCCAATTCCATTTTAAATTGCATTTTATCCAATTACATCTTAAATTGCTTTTATCAAATTTTAGTAAACATTTGTTTCTGGAACTTTGAAATTTGGATATGGCCCAAGGGCTAATCAATCAATCAATCAATCATTCAATCAATAAAAATAGTCTGCAATTTTTTTGGAAATCAGCACATATTTCAAAGAATCCACTATCCATCGTTTCCAGTTGAGCATTTCTAAGCTGAGACTTTTCTCCATTAGGCTAAACATAACTAACAGTCCTGGTGGTACAGTGGTTAGATTGCAGTATCTGAGGCTAATTCACTGCTAGGAGTTCGATCCTGACTGGCTCAATATTGACTCAGCCTTTCATCCTTCTGAGGTCAATAAAATGAGGACCTAGATTGATGGGGGCAAGAGGCTGACTCTGTAAACCACTTAGAGAGAGCTGTAAAGCACTGGAGATATATGATGTTGTATCCGTCCCTCTCTTTTGAGAGAGAGCTGTTCAAATTTGACATAATGGCCTCTTTAACCAGTGATGGGATTCAAAAATTTATACTACTGGTTCTGTGGGTGTGGCTTGGTGAGCATGGCAGGAGAAGGGTACTGCAAAATCTCCATTCCCTCTCCACTCCTGGGGGAAGGTTACTGCATAATCCCATTCCCTCCCCACCCCACTAACCTGCTTTCCAGCTCCATTCTCCTGTACAGGACAACCAAAGACCGAGCCAATCAGCTGGGGCTCAATGGGAGGCAGAGAATAGATGGGGGTAGGGCCAGTCAGAGGTACGATTTGCCGGTACACCAAACTACTTAAAATTTCCGCTACCGGTTCTCCAGAACTGGTCAGAACTTGCTGAATACCATCTCTGTCTTTAACCCCTCTTTCAGACCAGAGGTCCTCTCTGTCCAAAATATGGACTTTGCTGTCTTTAAAAGAGTGGCCTGCGACTTTTAAATGCAGATGGGCTGCTGAATCTAATCCTGATGAGTTTGTTCCCCTATGTTGTGCCATGCATTTGTGGACTGGCTGTTTTGTTTCCCCAATGTATATATCTGCCCATGGCTCACTGCATTCCTGAGAGGGTCTACTTCTTTTGAGTTTGCTAGTCGGACTGTTGACATTAAACCAGCCCAACAATAATATAATAATATAAGAACAATCTAGGAAGCTCCTTATGTGAGACAAACATTCCAACCACCAGGAATGGAAATTGTTTCAGCCTTTTTATAAAAAAATGGCAAAAAGAAAAACAAAAAGGATCATGGAAGAGAATAACATATAAAATCCTACAACCCTGGTAGAGGCTGGATTTTCCCTGATACAACTATCCCTACCAGGATTAATGAAGCAGCAGGGCAACTTCTTGTGCTAAATGGAACTCCAGAGACCACAGATAGATATGGCAAAATCCCCAAGCTCTTTTTTGCAGCATCTGAACCCTTTCAGAGATAATGCCAAGAAAGTCAATGTTAAGTTGCTAAGTTGCATTAACAGAGGGATTCAATCAAGATCAAGGGAGGTACTAATACTATTCTATAAAGCCTTAATAAGACCACACCTAGTGTACTGCATCCAGTTTTGGTCACCACACTATAAAAAAGATGTTGAGACTCTAGAAAGAGTGCAGAGAAGAGAAATCAGGATGATTAGGGACTGGAGGCTAAAATATATGATGAACGGTTGCAGGAACTGGGCATAGCTAGTCTAGGGAAGAGAAGGATCAGAGGAGACATAATAGCAGCCTTCCAATATTTGAGGGGCTGCCACAGAGAGGAAAGGGACAAGCTATTTTCTAAAGCACCTGTAGGCCAGACAAGGAATAATGGATGGAAACTGAACAAGGAGAGATTCAACCTGGAAATAAGGAGGAATTTCCTGACAGCGAGAACAATCAACCCATGGAACAGAAGTTGCCTTCAGAAGTTCTGGGAGTGTCATCACTGGAAGCTTTCAAGATGAAATTGGACTGCCATCTGTCAGAAATGATGTAGGATCTCAGGGTTGGACTAGATGACCTACAAGGTCCCTTCCAATTCTGTTAATCTGTTAAATCTGTTTCTCTCACCTCCCGCTCCTCCAGGGGTGGGATTCAAATGTTTTATCAACCAGTTCTGTGGGCATGGCTTAGTTGGTGGGTGTGGCTTGGGGGTCATGTGACTGGGTGGGCATGGCTTGGTGGTCATGTTATTGGCTGGGCCAATATCCCTCACATCTAGGCACGCATCTCCTCACCCAGCCTCTCATGACTGTGGAGATGCTGCAACAGTCGTAAGTGTGAAAAATGGCCATAAGTCACTTTTTTCAGTGCCATTGTAACTTTAAATGCTCATTCCACACAAGCAAAGTACCAGCAAAGGAGGAAAAAAAAAACTCCAGAGAAATTCCTGAGACAGGAAGTCTAGTCCTGCCAAGAATGTAATAAGGGTTAACGGAGAGGCAGTTTCTGTAAGCAACACCAGACTGTTTCCTTCCTGCCTTCCTTACAGGATTAGGCCAGTAATTTCTTCTAACACCTGTTTCTCCAAACTGCTTAGAATGTAAACAACCTGTTCTTGCGAATAGGTGAGAGCTGGTAGAATCCCACCCCTGCCCTCCTCTCTTTTTTTCTGCACAAGCTTCTTCTATTCTTCCATCCTGGATACTGTGCAGGCAAAAATCCCCCCTTCTCTATGTCTTTATTCATACAGCTTTTCCTTCATCCAGACAAGTTTTTTGGGGAACTCAAAAATTAGCTAAGCAAGTTTTTATTATTATTGTTATTTATTTGCCAGTCTCCTGCTGAGAGTTGGCATTTCACTATGCAGGTTTGGGTAATTGCTAGAATTAAAACTGATTAAATTAAATCACTTCTCGTTACAAATGTGCACCTCCTCCACCTTGCTCCTTCTCCTCTCCTTCCCCAACTTCTCTTCTCTTTGCTTTTAGGGACAGAGGTAACGATGCTGCCGGTTTCTGCCATGCCTGGCAGCCTTTCATTTCTTACACGGCAGGCGGTAAGGAGCCAGACTGAAAAGCTGCCTCTGTTTTTCCATACAGGAGGCTGCGATTATCTTGTCCAGAGCAACCTGTGCCTTTCTCTCCATTGTCTTCTTCTGAAAGCAGATTTGGGATGAGTGGAGAATTGCTGAGAGATTTCACAGATGGCAGGGGAGCAAATTTAGCACACAGGTGCTAAATAAAGACCCCGCAATCTTAGCACAGAAATGGCAGGTCTATATTTCTGAACAAGAAGGCTTTGGGGACTGTCACCTTCCCCGAAGAGCACCAGAATTGGAAAACTGCTGGAAATAAATATATCTACCTTTGCCATCTGGATCTGGTAGAAGTGTACCCTGTTCTTACGTCTGTAGTTTTCAGGAGATTGAGCATGGGCACTTCAGCAAGGGGTGTGATCCCATTCACTGCTTAAATATTTGTGGAAATGTCTGCATGTTGGGTTATATTTTATATTGCACAAAATGCCCACAAAAACTTGGAATGGATGGGAGGAGGAGGAGGAGGAGGAGGAGGAGGAAGAGGACTACGACTCTGGGTTTTTGGTGTTCTCTGTGTCAGGTTTCCAAGTGATGAAATCCATTTAATAAGAATAAAACAAAGTCCATCTTCCAAGATAATTTCTTTTATTTAGGAAAGCATCAAATTGGCAAAGTCCATGGTAATCCCGGATCTGACACAACCCAGAATTACCCGCAATATTAAAAGTTAGAAACAACCCTCAAAAGTCACATTCTCCAATAGAAGTAATTCAAAATTAATTGATGTCATAAATCTCCACCTAAAGGGGCCTGAGCACAGACAGCTCATTTTCCCATGGGAAGAAGAATCACTTAGCCAAAACAACTCTCTATCTCCACTCCTCCCCCTTTAGGAATGTGGCAAGCCCAGAACCCTTCCCCTCATGACTGCCACAGAGAAAGTAAGAAAAAGAATATACACTAAGCCTAACTAAAATAGCTACACATATGTCAGTTTCGTGCTTGACGCTCTGAGCACAGTTGTGTTCTTGCAGACATTTCACTAACAAACCAGGTAACATTATCAGGGAAGGAAGGAAGGAAGGAAGGAAGGAAGGAAGGAAGGAAGGAAGGAAAGAGAAGGAAGAGGAGGAAGGGGAAGTGGAGAAAGGAAAAGAGAGGACAGGTGAGGAGGGAAGGGGACAGAGGTGGTATTCAGCAGGTTCTGACCAGTTTTGGAGAACCGGTAGCAGAAATTTTGAGTAGTTTGGAGAACTGGAAAATACCACCTCTGACTGGAAATTTTACAGTATCCTTCCCCTGCCATGCCCACCAAGCCATACCCACAGAACTGGTAGTAAAAAAAAATTGAATCCCACCACTGGAAGGGGAGTGGAGTGTTGGGGAAGGGAAGGAAAGGGAGGGGAAGGGAAGGGAAGGGAAAGAGGAGAGGAGAGGCAAGGCAAGGCAAGACAAGGCAAGGAAGTTAAAGGGAGAAAGGAAATTAAAGGAAAGGAAAAGAAAGGAAAGGAATGGAGAAAGACAATTTAAAACATTGAGACATCTTAAGATTTGATTGGTTCCTCTGCTGCTGGCCTTCTGGAAGGCATTGAAGACCAAATTTTGTATAAGAGCCTCAGGGATGTGTAATAGAACCCATGTTCTCCCTATGCTGGGAGTATTTTTATGATTCTTTTGCAGCTGTGCATTTGATCTTGTGGGCTGCATGTTTTTAGCAATTTTCTGGGTCTCTGCAACACTTTAATCCTTACAATAATATAATCCATAATAATAATTGGAGATAGCGGAATAGAAGAGAACTAACTGGAGAAAATCACAAAATGCAAAGATCCTCCAATAGAGATAGAACAAGGGTAGTAGAAGAAACTAAAGATATAAACAATAGAATAAGCTGGAAGGGACCTTGGAGGTCTTCTAGTCTAGCCCCCTGCCCAAGCAGGAGAACCTATACCAATTTAGATAGATGACTGTCTAGACTCTTCTTAAAAACATCCAGTGATGGATAACCTACTTGGGTGCAACCACAAAATAACTGGAGCATCATCTGAATACCATCGGCACTGACAATATTCCCATCAATCAATTGCAAAAGACAGCTTTATTTGGAACAGCTTACATCTTGCCACAAAGACTTAACATCCTCGGATATCAATATCTGCCCATCCCAAGTTTCTTGGGAAGAACTCAGTAGGTGGACAAAAATGCCTAATCCAGTTTAAACATTTAGCTGACTCTGTGACTAACCATAGTTACTTTTAGCATTTGCTAGCATGCTATCTCAATAAAAATGTCTGGGTTAGGACCAGGGGTGGGATTCTACCAGTTTGCACCTATTCGCTAGAACCGGTTGCTAACATTCTAAATAGTTTGGAGAACCGGTTGTTAGAAGAAATTACTGGCCTAATCCTGTAAGGAAGGCAGGAAGGAAACATTCTGGTGTTGCTTACAGAAACTGCCTCTCCATTAACTCTTTTTACATTCTTGGCAGGACTAGACTTCCTGTCTTAGGAACATATCTGGAATTTTTTTCCCCTCCTTTGCTGGTACTTTGCTTGTGTGAAGTGAGCATTCAAAGTTACAATGGCACTGAAAAAGTGACTTATGATCATTTTTCACACTTACGACTATTGCAGCATCCCCACAGTCACGAGAGGCCAGGTGAGGAGATGCGTGCCTCAATGTGAGTGATATTGAATTGGCCATGCCCAGCCAATAACATGACCACCAAGCCACACCCACCAACTAAGCCAAACCCACAGAACCAGTTGTTAAAAAATTTGAATCCCACCCCTGGTTAGGACTTTGCCTAACTTAGTTCGACATGCTGTGAGTACACTTCAAATATTGGAAGACTGCTATCATGTCTCCCCTGGTCCTTCTCTTCCCTAGACTAGCCATCCCAAATACTTAAGTAAGACACCTAACCTCAAAAACGTCGTCAAAAAAGCACAACAAAGGAAGTTTTTCCTGCGCTAACTCAGAAAACTCAAATTGCTCAAAGAGCTGCTGATCCAGTTCTACAGAGGAATTATTGAGTCTGTCATCTGTACCTCTGTAACTGTCTGGTTTGGTTCTGCAACCCAACAGGACAGACACAGACTGCAGAGGATAATTAGGACTGCAGAAAAAACAATTACTACCAACCTGCCTTCAATCGAGGACCTGTATACTGCACAAGTCAAAAAGAGGGCTGTGAAAATACTTACAGACTCCTCACATCCTGGACATAAGCTGTTTCAACTCCTGCCCTCAGAATGACACTATAGAGCACAGCACACCAGAACAACTAGACACAAGGACATTTTTTTCCCAAATGCCATCACTCTGCTAAACAACTAACTCGCACAACACTGTCAAATTACTTAATAAGACTGTATTACTATTATTCTTCTCATCCTTCCTATTGCCTATCTCTTCACACTTATGACTATAATCATGTTGCTCGTATCTTTACAATTTATATTGTTTTATTTATTTTCCTAGTAAGTTTTGATTGAGTATTAGTAACCCATGTATGATTTGACTGCTTATAGTAACCTATAACTATCACTAAGTGTTCTATCTTATTTCTTGATGAATGTATTATATTTTTTTCTTAAGTACACTGCACCAAGACAAATTCCTTGTGTGTCCAATCACACTTGGCCAATAAAGAATGCTATTCTATTCTGTTCTATTCTACTTGCAACGTTCATCGTATATTTTAGCCTCCAGTCTCCTAATCATCTTGGTTGCTTTTCTCTGCTCTCTTTCTACAGTCTCAACATCTTTTCTATAGTGTGGAGACTTTGTAATGTAGTTCCTCTTTAGACAGGAAATCTAGCTGGTTGACTGGGTTGATCACCAGGAAGCTATGAATTCTATTCCTGCCATGACATGAAAGTCATCTCGGTGACTTTGGCACAATCACTAGATAATGGTGAATTCTAGTTCCATTAGCTGGGTGCCTTGAGCTAATCTCCAGGGGACCATAATGTCTAGTCCTGCCTTAGCCAAGAAAGCCAGCTGGGTCATCTTGGTCCAGTCCCTCAGCCCAACTCACTTCATAAGATTGTAATTGTGGAGAAAATAGGAGGATGTTCTCCACCCTGACTTATAGACTTTGTAGAAATAATAAAAATGAAATACAAATAAATAAATAAAACACATAATTCCTAGTGGTGAGCTGCTGCTGGTACAGACTGGTTCTAGAAAACCGGTACAAATGATGATCAGTTGGCCATGCCCACCCATCCCCGCCCTATCCTGTCTTAGATTTCCTTCTTTTGCAGCTCAGCTGATTCTCGCAGCAAAGTGGATTACCACGCCTCAGCTGTTCTACTCACCGTTGAAGGCTAGAAGGTGAACTGGAGAACTTCAAATTGCTGTTTATTGAAAGCTCAGTGCAGACGTGAAGTGCGCGCTCACAGAACTGGTTGTTAAACTGGTTGCAGCCCACAACTGATAATTCCACACCACAAAGGAACGGCCATCTTAACTCCTGCAGAGCAAGGTAAATATCAGAGGGAAACCTAGTAGTTTGAAGTGGGAGCTTCATCCCTGGAAGCTTTCAAGAAGAGACTGTACTGCCATCTGTCAGAAATGGTTCTGACCTGCGAACCTGCGAACTTTCCGGCGCGCGCTGAGGATCCACCTTTTCCAGCAGGCCGGTCTGGCCTAGTGTCATTAGAAGGGCTTTAATTTTTAAATTTTAAAATTTTTATCGGGTTTTTATGGGTTTTCTGTATTCTTAATTCAGCCATTAGTTTAATAATCTTTTAATCTATTTTAAATTTTTTATGGATTGTACTGTTTTATTAAGGCTGTACACCGCCCCGAGTCTCTATTTGGGAGAGGGGGCGGTATAAAAGTTTAATTAATAACAACAACAACAATAATAATAATAATAATAACATCATCAACAACAACAATAACAATACTAATAATACTACTACTGCTAATAATAATAATAATAATCTGTCAGAAATGGTGTGGGGTCTCCTGCTTGGGCGGGGGAGAGGGGGGTTGGACTAGATGACCTACAAGGTCCCTTCCAACCCTGTTAATCTGTTAAGTTTGTTTCCTTAAGTAGGTTGTCCTTTACATACAAAGTCATCCTTTTTCCGCCTCCTATTTTCATTCTGTTTCCCCTGTCCCATCTACCTTCACTTGATAATAAATAAAAGAAAGGGTAGGCTTGGCTTTAAATATAACTGCTTGCAGAAAGAAATTGGAAGGGGGCAGTGATACCCTAAGGGGAAATTTCATCTCAGGAGTACTGACCTTTCCAAGAAAGCAAATTAAATTATCTTCCTCATCTTTTACTAGGGCGGTGACATCATTAAAATTCACGTTACTGAGGAGCGTACTTTGTTTTGTATTCATAACCTTAAACCAAAATTAATCAGCTGTCACACAGAGTTAACATAGTTGTTAATGGTGCCAGACCAATATATTGCAGTATATCTATATCTATATATATTGAAGATTGTTTTTTCTTTAGCCAAAATAGGGTTACATGTCTATGGAGAACTGAAGAACTGAAAGTCTATGGAGATTCTCAGTCATCCAGGTCATGGTTGTCCCAAAGGTGCTTTTTTTCAAGAGTTTTTCTTTGAAGACCAAGAAGCTTCTTCAGTTCTGAGTAGATGGTGGAGAATGGAAGGATTTATATTCCTTGAAGAACTAAAAAAAAAACTGTTAGAACTGAAGAAGCTTCTTGGATGAGAAGTGAAATGTCTTGAAGGAAAAACAATGTCCAGTTGCTTTTTGCAAAAGCACCTTTCGGTCAACAAAGGTACGGTTGGTGATTACAAGAACTTGACTTCTATAATGTTCCTTACACGTGAAAAGAATTCACTGAATGTGCTCTTCTAGGCTGGTCATCCAGAGAGAGGAGTTATTGTTGGTCCTTCATCATCGTAAGGTTCATGGAGAATGGCCCCAGAAAACAGGACTTTTAATGGTGGTTTCCAGTTTATGGAATCCTCTCATCCTGGAGGTAATATAGATGATGCAAACAAAGATGTTGAGGCCCTAGAAATTGTACAGAGGAGAGCAGCAAAGAAGATTAGGGGTTCTCTGGAGGATGGAGTGTATGATGAATGGTTGCAGGTATGTCTAGAACATTGAGGAAAAGAATTAAAGGAAACATGATAAATAACTTCCAATACTTGAGAGGTTGTGAAGAACAGGTCAACTTATTCTCCAAAGTACCTGAAGGCAAGACAAGATGTAAGCTTATCAAAGAGAGATCCAGCCTAGAAGTAGAGAGACATGTCCTGACAGTGAGAAAAAGTAATCAGTGGAATGACTTACCTTCCAGAGTTGTGGGTGTTTCATCACTGGAGTTTTTAAGAAGAGACTGGAGAATTGGTATAGGGTCTCCTGCTTGAGCAGAGGGTTGGACTAGAAGACCTCTGAGGTCCCTTTCATCTGTATTCTGATTAAAGATGCTTCAGAAGGAAACAACTGAAAGCACAAATTCTATGAGCTAAATCAAACATCAGGGATTCTGGAATTTTGAACCTGCGGGAAGGGATGAATTGCAACAGCTTTTCTTGCAAGTGACACATGAATGCCACTGCATCATTTTCAATTCTTGTTTTACAGCCTGTTGCTTACATTGTTTTCTATAGCGGACATTAATGAGATCATTAAGTAAATGCAGCAATTATTAAGCAAATAAATGCATTCCTATTGGCATGTTTTGCTACCTAGTGGCCAAAAAGACTGGAAGCATTCAAACAATATCCTAAATGACAATTACATGACCACGGAATGTTACAACCTGCCATAAAACTGAGCCAGTTTCCTAGCCAAAAATGCAGTCATGTGACCAAGGTGTTGATGAAAGTGTTCAACAATGAGAACATTTTTTTTAGAGGGAATCCATTGTAACTTTGAATAGTTGCTAAGAGACTGGATGTTAAGTGAGGATTACCTATATAGGAACACATATTTAACATAGTTCCATCTGTTCTAACTGAGACTATTTGAAATTTAGCATGGGGGGTATAAAAATCCCCTATTTTAGAGGAATCAGTAAGGGAGAGAGAGAAAGAAGGAAAGAGAGGGGGAGGGAGAATGGGAGAAAGAGGGAGAAAGGAGAGAGAGGAAGAGAAGAAGAAGGAAAGAGAGAGAGGAAAAGTAGAAAGGAGGGAGGAAGATGGGGAGAAAGAAGAAGGGAGATAAGAAGGAAGAATGGGAGAGAGAGAGAGGAGACAGGGGAGGGAGAAAGGGAGGGGAGAGAGAGACATGGAGGGACAGGAAGGGAGAGATGGAAAATGGAAGGAAGAGAGAGACAGGGGGAGAGACAGGGGGAGGGAGAGATGGAAAGTAGAAGGGAGAGAGGAGAGGGAGGGAGAATGTGAGAGAGGGAGAGGGAGGAAAGAAGGGAGGGAGGGAAGGAGAGAGAGAGAAAGGCAGAAAGGCAGAATGGGAAAGAGAGAGGGAGAGGAGGAGAGAGAGAGGGAAAGTAAAAAGGAGGGAGGGAGATGGGGACAAAGAAGAACAGAGATATGAAGGAAGAATGGGAGAGAGAGAGAGGGGGGAGGGAGAAAGGGAGGGGAGAGAGGGACAGGAAGAGAGAGATGGAAAGTGGAAGGAAGGGAGAGACAGGGGGAGAGAGAGCGGGAGGGAGAGATGGAAAGTAGAAGGGAGAGAGGGAGAGGGAGGGGGAATGTAAGAGAGGGAGAGGGAGGGAAGAAGAGAGGGAGGGAAGGAGAGAGGGAGAAAAGGAGAGAGGCAGAATGGGAAAGACAGAGAGAGAAAAACATTGAATGGATTTCTTCACATCTACCCCCTTCCTCCTGCTATAAACAATTGCATATTTGAATCAATTCTACGTTGTGGGAATCAAATTATTTAAATTATTCAAGAGCTAAATGTGCTGAAATCCAGGCGGGCTCAGTTTGCAGAACATTTATGCCTATTAGACATTCTAGCCAGCGGTCAGGAGAGGGAAAACAACTGGACAGTTACCAAGCGAGGGAGCACCTTGTGCCTCTTACACACCAATAATGGAAAGTCAGTTTGGATTTCTGGGCAGCAGTCCTTGCATCCTCTACTTTTGTTAGAATACAGATTGTTAGAATACAGAACAACGGAGTTGGAAGGGACCTTGGAGAACTTCTAACCCAGCCCCTTGCTCAAGAAGCAGACACTACATCTTTCCAGACTAATAGTTGTGCAATCCCTTCTTGAAAATCTCCATCACAATTTCTGGAGACAAGTCGTTCCACTGATTAATTGTTCTCACTGTCAGGAAATTTCTCCTTAGTTCTAAGTTGCTTCTCTCCTTGATTAGTTTCCATCCATTGCTTCTTGTCCTGCCTTCGGGTGCTTTGGAGAATAGGTTCTCCCCTCCCTGCTTTGGAGAATAGTCTGCCTTTGTATATTGGAAGATTGCTGTCACATCACCCCAATCCTTCCCTTGGTTAGATCAAACATACCCAGTTCCTGCACCCATTCATTGTATGCTTTAGCAGTACCATTTAGACTTATAGACCGCTTCACAGTGCTTTACATCCCTCTCTAAGTGGTTTACAGAGTCAGTCTCTTGCCTCCCAACAATCTGGGTCCTCATTTTATCCACCTCGGAAGGATGGAAGGCTGAGTCAACCTTCAGCCTGGTGAGATTCAAATACCAAATTGCTGACAGCTGGCAGTCAGCAGAAGTAGCCTGGAGTATTGCATTCTAACCATTGTGCTACCTCAGCTCATTTAGGCTCCAGATCCCTAAAAGGTCAAAATTCAGCACAAACATAGGCACAAAGATTCACCCTGCTCAACTCAGGAGAACATAGGAGAATTCTAGAAATAAGGAGAAAGTCCTTGAAGAACTGTGAGAACCATCAATCATGGAATGCTTCATTTTCAGGTATTGTGGGTGCTCCATCACTGAAGGTTTTCAAGAAGAGACAGGACAGTCATTTGTCCAGAATGGTATATAGAGTCTTCTGCTTTAGCAGGGGGCTGGACTAGAAAAGTGGTCGCCAACTGGTGGGCCGTGAGAAAATTTTGGTGGGCCGCAGAGAAATCTCACCCCCAGAGCAAACTCCCCCAAAGCAATTAATCCAGATTGCATAGAAACACAAGGCTGAGCTACCCACATGACCCAAGAGAACCCTCCCCGCCCACTCACTCCTTACCTGGAAAACTTGCCTGCTAAATTTGAGAGACTGAGCTAGCCGATGGAAGATAGATAGATCATTGAACGATTCTGTGAGTAACTCAATCTGCCTGCCTGCTTTGCCTGATTTTGGGTAAAAGTTGCTCTTCTTTTAATAAAAAAATAAATACTTATATAAATATTTATAATATTTACATACAAGCCATGCCCAGCCAGTCACATGATCACCAAGCCACACCCACAAATTAGGCCACGCCCACAGAACCGGTTAGTGGTCCCTGGGATTTTAAATTATGAGTTTGGTGGTCCCTGAGGTCCAAAAGGTTGGCAACCCCTGGACTAGAAGACCTCCAAGGTCCCTTCCAAGGTCCTTTCCTAGGTCCCTTCCAACTCAATAAAGGACCAGAAAATTCAACCGCAATATTTTTGCGTTAGAAATATACTTTGCATGCATAAGTGAAAGTAAGTGTACTCCAATGGTTCAACTATATTGCATAAAATCTATGTCCCAACTTCCGGATGTTATGGATGAAAATATTAAAAATCTGCAGTGTACCGGTCCTCATTATTCAGATTGAGATAGTACACAATCTCCCCCAATGTGGCATCTTCCAGGTACAGGCAGGGGTGGGATTCTACCAGTTCGATGGGTTCGGGTAAACCCCTTGCTCTGAAGATCAGCTGGCAACAAACCGGCTCATTGCGATGAGCATGTGGGCCTGCCCACCCCTGCACTTTCCTGTGCTTTGTTTCCTTTTTTAAGAGCACAGCTGATTTGCATGGCAGAACAGTATGCCGCACCTCAGCTGTTTTATTCACAGGGACTGCAGTAGAAGATAAGTATTACAGCTTTTTAAAATGTGGAGCGCATGCAGAGTGTGCATTTGGCACGTGCATGCGCGATCACTGAACCAGTTGTTATACTGGTGGAATCCCACCCCTTCATATAGGTAAAAATTTCTAGCTAAGTTCACCAAGTCAGATAGTAAGATTCACTTCCCAGCAACATGGGTGGCAAACAAATGTAATAAATACTGTAAATTAGTAAGAAATAGGAACACCTGTTGGGGAAAGTTGTTGCTGGCAATACCAGTTCTTTGTTTTCATGTCAGATCAATCCACCACCAGCCTCTTCAACAAAGCACCTGGATTATAATTTATCATGCTGCTGAGTGGGGAGGAGGGGGAGGAGGAGGGGAGAAGAGGGATAAGGAGAAGCATTATATTATTTGTGGCAATTTAAGAACTCTAGGCTGATGAAACATTTAACTCCACCACCCAATGGAAGGGAAGGAGAAGAAGGGAGAGGAAGGGAAGAGGAGGAGAAACAGTAGGAGAAGGAGGAGAGAAAGAGAGGGAGAAGGAGGAGGAGAAGGAGAAGGAGGGAGAAGTGTAGGAGAAAGAAGAAGAGGGAGGGATAAAAAACAAGTAGAAGAGAAGGAGGAGAAATAGGAGGAGAAGGTGGAAAGAGGGAGAAGGAGAAAGAGAGGATGGGGAGGAGGAGGAAGAGAAGGGGAAAAAAGAAACAGGAGAAGAAGAAGGAGAAAAGGAGAAGGGGAAGACTGTATATGAAGACATTTCCTTGGGCGAGAATAAACCTTCTTTATAATATCCCTTAAAGTGGGCCAAGGTTCTTTTTAAAAAAAGAAAAGAGAAAAAGAAAGGGCTGGAGCAAGGATTGTAGGGCGAGCCAGCCATCTTGCAAAGTTACAACTAATCTTTTAACACAGGGAGGACACAAAAGGCTGTAAGTGAAGCTTCCCTTGATCACACGAGCAATTACTGGCAATTTGTTCTGGCCAGTAAAACTTCTGATATTATAGTTGCTGAGTAATTTATCATCAAAGTTTAATGTGGAAACAGGTGACTATGTAATCACCAATCTAGGAACAGAAATAGAATCGTTATTATTTCTGCCTGAAGAGAGTTTTGTGTCTTCTCCTGCCTGCCGGCTGCGCGCCTCCCTTTCTGTCAATTGACTTAACGGCCAAAAGGCTGTTCATCACATCACCATGAATTATAAAACCTCTATTAAATATTCATAAAAGTTTTGAAATGAATGTGCGATAGAGATGAAAGCCGGGCTAATTTAAATGCCTACTAGACCTGTCTTAATTACAGAGGTAAAATGAGATATAAAAATTATAGCGGCGAGGAGAGGAGAGGGTGGGAAAGTCAAACAGATCAATCCAGACATTATGGGAAGCTTTGGAGGAAGGTGATTTATGATCGATAAAGTAGGAACCTGGTGTGGAAAAAAAAAAAGTACCCATATGGGTTGAGTATGTGGACGTATGAGCATTGAAAGAAGTTTGTTTTAACCAAGTCGTGTTTCTATGCTGGTCTGGTTTTGTAGGAAAACATCAGAAAGAGCAGGATGGTGGAGTTATATATGTTATTAGATTAGAGTCTTTGTGTTGCCAGAAACAATCCTTCTTCAACTCATTGTCAACTCTGAAGCCAGCCTGGCCAGGGCCATTTTGGAGTCTTCACAGTTGCCACAATGCCAAGAAAGGATAAGAAGGGGGAACATATTAGAGTGGGGGGTGTAGCCAGGGGTGGGTTTCCACCAGACTGGTTATATAGAACCAGTTGTTACGATTCTGCGCAGTTCAGAGAATGGCAAAATGTGCCCTTGGCTGCCCCACCCCTCTCCTCCTACCCCTCCCTTCCCCATCCTTATCATGCATGCACGACATCATGCACATGCTCTACATCTCTGGTTGCATTATCCCCTGCCCTGTCACTCCTTAAGGTATTTTTTCCCCCTCACTGTCTTACTGCTTCACCCAGGAGGATTCAGGAGAAGAGATAAGTTAGGAATAAGAATATAACAAGGTGAAGTTCAGATCTTCTTCCTCGTTCACTAACCACCTCTAACATGAAACACTCCCATTGGGTCACCAGGATAATTGCCAATTTGATTTGCCAACCCAGAGGATGGGGGTGATTTCATCTCAAGGGGTCCCATGTTCCAGTAGGCAGGAGTTACAGCAGAAAATGTTCTTCTCCTGGACTCTGCAAGCTGGAATTCTGAGCCTGGCACTCAGACAAATTGGCCATCAATGGGAACATAGAGATAAACAACATCTACATACTATTTAGAAGAGTCAATCAAAAAGCCAAAAGGGAAACAAACACCTCCTCACCAGCAATCAACAGCTAGATGAGCAGAGATTGACACCAAGGTTAACACTAGACCAACAATTAAGAAGCAAACAATACCCCAATCAGGGAACTACCAATGCAGACAAACAAGCTCACAGTAAACAACAATCCAATCAAGAAACCACCGATCACTCCCACCAACCTTGACAGGGCAGGCCACTCATATATATATATATGCATATATCTATATATCTATATATATATCTATATATATATATATCTATCTATATATCTATCTATCTATATATATATCTATATATATCTATCTATCTATCGATCGATATATATATATATATATATATATATATATATATATATATATATATATATATATATATATATATATATATATATATATATATAAAAGAGAACAAGCCCACTCCCTTCCAGCACTGATGATGTTACCCTTTGGGTAATAAAATATCTGCAAGAAAACAACCAAACTGAAAGAGCACTAAGGACCCCACAGTCCTCCTCCCCTTCCCTCTTCACTCCACATACCCCACTCCCTTTTAACACTGATGATGTTATCTAGTTGGTAGTAACAAATCTGCAAGAAAACAACCATGCTCAAAGAGTACCAAGGATTCCACAGTCCTCCTCCTCCTCCTCCCACTTCTTCTTCATACCCCACTCCTTTCTAACATTAATGATGTTACCTAGTTGGGTAATAACATATGTTGAAGAAAACAACCAAGCTCAGAGAGCTGCAAAGACACCACAGTCTTCATTGTCCTCCTCCTCCTCCTCCCCCTCCCCCACTTCTTCTCTAATCCATATACCCCACTCCCTTCTAACACTGATGAGTTACCTAGTTGGGTAATGCAGCTGCAAGAAAACAACCAAGCTCAAAGAACTGCAAAGATACCTCAGTCGTCATTGGCCTCCTCCTCCTCCTCCTCCTCCTCCTCCTCCTTCTCCTCCCCCTCCCCCTCTCCCACTTCTTCTCTAATCCATATACCCCACTCCCTTCTAACACTGATGAGTTACCTAGTTGGATAATAACACAGCTGCAAGAAAACAACCATGCTCAGAGAACTGCAAAGATACCTCAGTCGTCATTGGCCTCCTCCTCCTCCTCCTCCTCCTCCTCTCACTCCCCCTCCTCCACTTCTTCTCTAATCCATATACCCCACTCCCTTCTAACACTGATGAGTTACCTAGTTGGATAATAACACAGCTGCAAGAAAACAACCATGCTCAGAGAACTGCAAAGATACCTCAGTCGTCATTGGCCTCCTCCTCCTCCTCCTCCTCCTCCTCTCACTCCCCCTCCTCCACTTCTTCTCTAATCCATATACCCCACTCCCTTCTAACACTGATGAGTTACCTAGTTGGGTAATAACACAGCTGCAAGAAAACAACCATGCTCAGAGAACTGCAAAGATACCTCAGTCGTCATTGGCCTCCTCCTCCTCCTCCTCCTCCTCCTCTCACTCCCCCTCCTCCACTTCTTCTCTAATCCATATACCCCACTCCCTTCTAACACTGATGAGTTACCTAGTTGGGTAATAACACAGCTGCAAGAAAACAACCATGCTCAGAGAGCTGCAAAGACTCTATTGTCTTCCTCCTCCTCCCCCCTCCTTCTTCTCTAATCCACACATCTGCAATAACACAACACAGTGCTCCTCCTCCTCCTCCCTCCACTTCTTCTCTAAACCACACACCCCACTCCCTTCTAACATTGATGATGTTACCTACTTGGGTAATAACACATCTTCAAGAAAGCAACCAAATTCAGAGAGCCACAAAGACACTACAGTCCTTCTCCTCCTCCTCTACCCCCTCCCTCTTCTAACACCGAAGATATGACCTAGTTGGGTAATGAAACATCTGCAAGAAAACCACCAACTTCAGAGAGCACCAAGAATCCCACAGTTCAACCCTGAGCTACAAACATTCTTTTCTATCAGTAAATTATAAAAGGGCTGACATTAGTAGCAGAGTAGGATTCACTGCTATGTAGGTTTGCTGGTGTAGACTGCTTCGCTATGACAGATGAAACATCTCCTGCAATAACATTAGTTAGGGTTTAATTGCACAGGTTTGGCATGGATTTTTTTCCCTCCTTTCAAAAAATAGCTTTCTCATTTTTATGTTATCTTTCACCACCCTTCATTCATTTCTCTTCCCACCCTTCTAGGTGATTTTTCTCAACAAGCCAGGAGTGGATCTCAGGCTAGTGAGTAACTCTGAGAGAAGGGCTGATTATTTTGCACACTTCAAACTTCACTTTAACTTCAATTCCCAGAATTCTTCAGTCACCATGTTGTTAGCCCGAAAATCAAGAAATGATACATGATGACTCTTTCAAATTGACTTCTTTGTTGTTTTAGACCTACAGACTGAATCTTGTCAGACTGAACACTTGATTATCTGCATCTACAATATAGTGTATGAATTATTAGGAGGAACGGTTTTCACTCTCTCACACACATGGTATCTGGGCTGAGTTTCCTCTTACTCCTCTGGATTACTTGCTCCTGGGGATTCACCTCCTCCCTGTATTCCATCACATCATAAGTGGACTTCAACTCCCAGAATTTCATCAGCCACTGTATGTAGACTTCAATTCCCAGAATTCATCAGTCACCATGTGTCAGGCCCAAAACTAAAAATACCACGTTCCAAACTGAGATCTTTATTGCTTCACATCTAGAGACTAAATCTTTCTCGACTGAGAACTTTGCTACATACATCTATCATATACTCCTGGAACTATTAAGGAGGAGCTGTCTTCACCTGCTTTCTCTCACACATGATATCTTGGCTGAGTTCCCTCTTATTCCTCTGGAATACACCCTCTCTCTGCTGGGGAGCTAGCTCCTCCCTACATTCCATCACCTCATGTGTAGTTCCAGAATTTGTCAGCCATCATATGTCAGACCCAAAATCAAGAATGGCACGTGAGCAATTCTTTCAAGCTGAGAAATTATGCATATACTTACATATACCGTGTTTCCCTGAAAATACGATCTACTCAGAAAGTAAGTCCTAGTTTGATTTTTTACATGTGTGCAAAATATAAGCCCTACCCACCCAACAAAGAAGCCCTAATTAAGATCCCACCCATTCCAGAGTGCATGGGTAAAATTTAAGCTAGGTTGGGGATGTGGGAGTAGAGGAGCTGTCCTACTACTTACCTTCAGATAATTGTAGCCAGGCCTCGCCCACCTCGGCCCATTTCTTCTGCATCCAGCAATGCTTTCCTGCAGGCCTCTGTAGCTGCTAACAGAGCTCTGGATCAATCTGGAGCTTCAAGATTGACCATCATCATCTTTCATTATCCCTTCTCCAGATTCTGGAATTTTGGCATTTATAATCCTATAAAACCTTAGTAAGACTAAACCTAAAACACTGCTTTGGTCACCACCCTATAAAAAAAGGATTTCGAGACTCTAGAAAGAGTGCAGAGAATAACAACCAGGATGATTAGGAGACTGGAGACTAAAACATGGGAAGAACAGTTACATGAACTGGGCATGGCTAGTCTAATGAAGAGAAAGACCAGGGGAGGCAGGATAGAAATCTTCCAATATCGAAGGGGCTGCCACAGGGAGGAAGGGATCAAGCTATTTTCTAAAGCACCTGTAGGCCAGACAAGGAATAATAGATGGAAACTGAACAAGAAGAATTTCAACCTGGAAATAAGGAGAAATTTTCTGACAGTGAGAGCAATCAACCAATGGAAGAGAAGTTGCCTTCAGAAGTTGTGGGAGCTTCATCCCTGGAGGCTTTTAAGAAGAGATTGGACTTCCGTCTGTCAGAAATGAAGTAGGGTCTGCTGCTTGGGTGGGGGTTGGACTAAAAGACCTACAAGGTCCCTTCCAACTCTGTTAACCTGTTAATCTGCAAACCCACACACTTTGCAAGAACTAAAAATACCCAGAGTATGAACTCTTAATATTGAGATAGAAATATCTAAAATGAGTGACTAACACTGAAGATAATTTCTGGTGGCATTCGGCTGTTTATCTTACGAATTGCTGGCTATTTCAGGACTTTAAATCCACATCTCTCAACTACGCTCACAGATCCTTTTAGCAGAACGGCTGACAATTCAAACCGTTACCTTATAGGTAAACGAGAAGGTCATTTGTTTTATAAATTTTCCCACAGGGTATACATAGCAGCATTTCTACATTACTGGTGTCGATTGCCACTGGCAAAGTAAATTAACAGAAGTAGAAAGAAGAAGAAGAAGAAGAAGAAGAAGAAGAAGAAGAAGAAGAAGAAGAAGAAGAAGAAGAAGAAGAAGAAGAAGAAGAAGAAGAAGAAGAAGAATAAGAAGAAGAAGAAGAAGAAGAAGAAGAAGAAGAAGAAGGGCAGAGAGAAAGGGAAATCAGTTTGATGATCAAACACATCTCTGCTTTTGGGAGGAGAATAATGTCGAACGGTTCAGTATATCAGATGGCGTTAACAGCCATCTGTGAGCTGAGCATCAAAGCAAATTTCATGTTTCTCCCCACCTTAAAAGCAAAATAAAACAAAAGAGCTTTCCAGCAAGGCCTAAATGGCTTCGTGGTGGGCTCTTCCAATCTCATGCTTCATAATTCTTGGGGGCAAGAATTGTCATCGGCATCAAGCATATCATTTCATATACGGCACATATGTTACTATTACATCACAATCCAGGGAAATCCAGACGAACAACTTCAACTGGGCCCCGAATTTTTATTGCTAAGTCAGACAGTTCTAAAATGAGTTTGGTCCCATTTTATGACTGTTCTTGCCACAATTGTTAAGTAAATCACAGTGGTTGTTCAGTTAGTTGCTGTTGTTAATTCCAAAGTCATGTGTGACCTATCATGATCCCATGGACAACATTCCTCCAGGCCTTCCTGTCCTCTACCATCTTCTGGAGTCCATTTAAGCTCACGCTGACTGCTTCAGGGACTCCATCCAGCCACCTCATTCTCTGACATTCCCTTCTTTTTTGCCCTCAGTCGTTCCCAGCTTTTCTCCAGTGAGTCCTTCCTTCCTTCTCATTAGGTGGACAAAGTCTTCGAGTTTCATCTTCAGGACCCAGCCTTCTAAAGAGCAGTTAGGGTTGATCTCCTCTAAGATTGACCGGTTGGGTCACCTTGAGTCCAAGGGACTTGCAGGAATCTTTTCCTCCAGCACCATAGTTCTAAGGCCTCCATTCTATGGTGCTCAGCCTTCCTTATGGCCCAACTTTCACAGTCATACATGGCAAGGCTTTAAGAATTGTTAACCTTATTTTGCAAAGCTTCTTCTCCGGCAACATTGAATTGTTAACTAGGGCAGACAAAACTTTTGCCAGACCAATTCTCGAATACAGCTCGTCCGCCTGGAATCCGCACTGTGTATCAGACACTAACACAATTGAGCAGGTTCAGAGATATTTCTTGAGAAGAGTTCTCCACTCCTCCATTCACAGAAGAATTCCCTATGCCTCCAGGCTCTAAATTTTGGGCCTGGACAATCTGGAACTGCGCCGCTTGCAGTACGTTCTAAGCATAGTTCACAAAATTGTCTGCTATAACATCTTGACTGTCAACAACTTCTTCAGCTTCAATCACAATACTACACGGGCAAACAACGGATACAAACTCAAGGTAAACCACTCCAACCTCAATTGCAGAAAATACGACTTCAGCCACAGAGTGGTCAACACCTGGAATGCCCTACTCGACTCCATTGTTACAGCCTCAATCCCTCATAGCTTCAATCTCAAACTGTGGACTTCACCCCATTCTTAAGAGGTCCTTAAAAGGGGTGTGCATAAGTGCACTAGCATGCCTACTGTCCTTGTCTTACTGTCCCCATTTAGCTGTATTTACTTCCTTTGTTCCTGTTTATGTTCATATTTGTGACCTTGTACATGTTTGACAAATAAACAAACAAATAAATAAACTGGGAAAACCATAGCCTTGACTATACACTGTTTTGTTGGCAGGGGGATGTCTCTGCTTCTTAGTGTGCTGTCTAGATTTGCCATAGCTTTCCTCCCCAGGAGCAAGTGTCTTTTAATTTTCTTGGCTGCATTCCCTATCTAAGGTGATCTTGGAGCCCAGGAAAATAAAATCTGTCACTACCTCTATTTCTTCCCCATCTATTTGCCAGGAATTGAGAAGGCCGGATGCTATGATCTTAGTTTTCTTAATGTTGTGTTTCAAGCCAACTTTTGTACTCTCCTTCTTCACCTGCATCAAGAGTTCCTCTTCACTTTCTGCCATTAGAGTGCTATCATCTGCATACCTGAGGTTGTTGATATTTCTCCTGGCAATCTTAATTCCAATTTAGTTCAGTTAGTCACACAATTATTAAATGACTCCGGATTCTCCATTGACTTGGCTTGTCAGAAGGTTGCAAAAAGGGATCACATTACCCCAGGACACTGCAACTGTCATAAGTACAAGCCAGTTGTGTTAGCTTTTTTGGCTGCTGTCACACACAGCTGGCTCATGTTTAAGTGATTGTCTGCTAGGACTCCAAGATCCCTCTCACAGTTACCACTATTGAGCTAAGTTTCACCTAATTTGTACCTGATCTGATACCTAATGTATATATGAAGATAAAAGAGGTGGAGATTTCAACCTAATGTTGAATTAGGGCTCTGTGGTTTTCTGAAAGCCATTAGAAAGTTGGGTTTTTCCCTCTATATAACAAAATAACAGAGTTGGAGGGGATATTGGAGATCTTCTAGTCCAACATCCTGCTCAGGCAGGAAACCCTATATTATCTTAGACAAATGGTTGTCCAATATCTTCTTAAAAACCTCCGGTGATGGAGCATCAACAACTTCTGGAGGCAAGCTGTTCCACTGGTTGATTATTCTCACCATCAGGAAATTTCTCCTTATTTCTACGTTGCTTCTCTCCTTGGTTAGTTTCCATTATGGCGTTTCCTTGGAATCCTCTAAAGGGTGACATAGCATTCGAGAAGAACCTGAGATACAAACGAGGAAGAGCAGATGACTGGACCTGTTGCAAAAAAGAAAGGAGGAGGAGAAGAAGGAGAAGGAGAAGGAGGAGATGAGGAGGAGGGGGAGAAAGAAACAGAAGGAGAAGGAGCAAAGGAGGAGGAAGAGGAAGATGGAGGAAGAGGAACAGGAAGGAAGAGGAGAGAAGGAGAAGAGGAGGAGGTGGAGGAAGAAAAAGAAGAGCAGAGGAGGAGGAGGAACAGGAACAGGAAGGAGGAGGAAGAAGGAGGAGGAAGTGGAAGAGGAACAAGAAGGAGGAGGAGGAGGAAGAGGAGAAGGAGGAAGAGAAGAAGCCAACCACAACAGCGTCATGTCAATTCATACTCAAATTAAAGAGGCTCGCTGTTTATTGACCAGCAACTAACAATCCACTATATACCATGTTCCAAGGCTGGGAAATCAAAAAGGGTAACAACCAGGGGGGTCGTGAGGAAGGGGCAGGGCGGCCAATGAGCAAATAAAATGCATAACAATGCTGTTTTCGTCCATGTTGTTGGGCAAGCGTAGGTTTATCAAATATTGACAAACACGAAATGATTGTGATCAATCATTGTCAGTGGAAAACAGGTACCCCCCTTTCTTTTACAAATGATCCAATTAAAGGAAACATGTTGGCTATAAAAGTCAAAATCAACAATGCAGTATATACTGACAGCTCATCCAACTTCTAAAAATCAATAGTGCATTCTTCTTCCAGATCGCACAAAGCAACACTAGCAACTTTCCCATCTCTTTAGTCAAATATGACACGGGATCAATCGATCAAAACTTAGTACTTATTGAACAGCAGCTTCTGAAGAATGCAAAACGGAGGCTTCTCTCGGCCAATTTTATTTGCGATCAAAAGTTTTAACTTACAGGTGGGATGCTCGCCGGGGGGCGGGGTTTGTGCCACGCTCCGTTTAAGGGGGATAAAACATGATTACAACTACGGCAAGTGGCCGCGTTAAATTATACAGGTCTTGAATGGGTGAATAAGAGCCAAGGATACCGAGATTGTGTAGAGCAGGAGTGTCAAACTTGATTTCATTGAGGGCCGCATCAGGTTGCATTCGACCTCGGGGGGCCAGGGTGAGTGTGGCCAGAGTGGGCATGGCCAGCTTGATGTCACTCATGTCAGGGGTGCCTGCCAGAGAAAACAGGCTCCCAAGCTCCATTTTCGGCTGTGACAGCCTCCTGCAAGCCTCTGCCAGTGAAAATGGAACTTGGGAGAGCCACACATGATCCTCTTGAGCTCTGATTTTCACTGGCAGAGGCGTTTTGAAACCCAACAGGACAGACACAGACTTCAGGGGATAATTAGGATTGCAGAAAAAACAATTACTACCTTCCATTGAGGACTTATTCTGCATGAGTCAAAAAGAGGGCTGTGAAAATATCTACAGACCCCTCACATCCCGGACATAAACTGTTTCAACTCCTTCCCTCAAAATGATGCTATAGAGCACTGCACACCAGAACAACTAGACACAAGGACAGTTTTTCCCCTAATGCCATCACTCTGCTAAACAAATAATTCCCTCAATACTGTCCAACTATTTACAAAGTCTGCACTATTATTATTATTAATCTTCTCATTACTCCTTATCCCCTCCCAGTTGTGACTGTATGACTGTAACTTTGTCGCTTGTATCCTTATGATTTATATTGACTGTTTCCTAGTATGATTGATTGCTTATTGTACCCTATGACTATTATTAAGTGTTGTACCTTATGATTCTTGACTCTTGATCGATGCATCTTTTCTTTTATGTACACTGAGAGCATTTGCACCAAGACAAATTCCTTGTGTGTCCAATCACACTTGGTCAATAAAAGAAATCTATTCTATTCTATTCTATTCTATTCTATTCTATTCTATTCTATTCTATTCTATTCTATTCTATTCTATTCTATTCTATTCCACTATGGGCCAGTCCTTTGCTATTTCCAAAGGGACCAGATCTAATCATCCACTGAATGGATCTAGGCTTGGGCCTTGAGTTTGACACCCCTGGTGTACAGCATCTTAGGAAGTGTGTGGGGTTCACAGTCAGGTTGTGGTTAATAGCTTAGGTAAAAAGGAGACATAGGAGTAATCTTTGACTTACGATGGCAACTGAGTCCAAAATTTATGTTGTTAAGTGAGTTTTTTCCCTTTTTATGACTTTTCCTGCCATGGTTCTTGAGTGAATCCCTGCAGATGTCAAGTTAGCCACCCAAGTCATTAAGTGAATCTGCCTTCCCCGTTTGAGTTTGAGTTTGAGTTTACTTTATGGATTAGCCCTGGGGCCATATCAGAGTGCAGAGTTCCAGACACAAATGATTACTAAAATCTGGGGTGGGGGAACCAATTTCAAATGGAACTGGATCAAATACGATTTCAAATGAAATTGGAATAAAATACAGTAATTTAATATATAGAAAAAATTAAGTTTCGGTGTCACCCCTACAATCTATTCCAATCAGTCCTATGCCAATGATTTTGCTTGTTGGAAGTTTACAAAAGGAGATAACTGCTCAACTTTCATAAGTACATGCCAGTTGCCAAGCAGCCAAATTTTGATCCTATGACCATGAGGATGCTGCAACGGTCCTCAGTATGGGAAATGGTCATAAGTCACCTTTTTCAGTGCCATTGTTACTTAGAATGGTCACTAAAAGAACTATTATTAGTCAAGGACTACCTGTATTGAAAAGGGGAAGAATAAAGATTGTAGAAAAAGAAATGCGTACAAGGTAGATGGATTGTTTTAATATTAACATTTTTTGATAAGAAGTAATAATTGGGAGAATTGAAGCTGTCCTCTTGACTTCTTCCTAAGATTTGTGGCCATGTATTACTTTGTACAACCATTTTTCTTAAAAATTGTTACACAACATGATTAATCAGGTTAAAGTCCCAGAAATTAATTCATCTCATCTACAATGCTTGTTTGGCAGTGTTAATGTTGTGTTGTTTATAATAATAATAATAATAATAATAATAATAATAATAATAATAATAATAATAATAATAATAATGATGATGATGATGATGATGATGATGATGATGATGATGATGATGATGATGATGATGAGCATGAGCATGCAAAATTGTTTATTATTATCTGCAGTCTCTGCAGAGAAGCGGATGAAACCATTGATCACATACTGAGCTGTTGCAAGACAATCGCTTAGACTGACTATAAACAACGTCACAACACAGTCGCTCAGATGGTCCACTAGAACTTGTGTCACAACTACCATCTGCCTGTAGCAAAGAACTGGTGAGATCATAAGCCTGAAGGCACCTGAAGGCAGGATAAGAAGCAACGGGTGGAAACTCATCAAGGAGAGAAGCAACCTAGAATTAAGGAGAAATTTCCTGACAGTTAGAACAATTAACCAGTGGAACAACCTTCAAAAATGGTGGGTACTCCAACACTGGAAGTTTTCAAGAAGAGATTGGACAGCCACTTAACAGATAACAGATAATCAGAGTTGGAAGGGACCTTGTAGGTCATCTAGTCCAACCCCCCCGCAAGCAGGAGACCCTACACCATTTCTGACAAATGGCAGTCCAATCTCTTCTTGAAGGTTTCAAGTGATGAAGCTCCCACAACTTCTAAGGGCAAGGTGTTCCATGGGTTGATTGTTCTCACTGTCAGAAAGTTTCTCCCTATTTCCAGGTTGAATCTCTCCTTGATCAATTTCCATCCATTATTCCTTGTCTGGCCTTCGGGGGCTTTAGAAAACAGCTTGACCCCCTTCATCCTCTCTGTGGCAGCCCCTCAAATATTGGAAGACTGCTCTCCTATCTCCCCTGGTCCTTCTCTTCACTAGACTAGCCAGGGCTAGTCCCTGTAAACGTTCTTCATATGTTTTAATCTCCAGTCCCCTAATCATCCTGGTTGCACTTCTCTGTACTTTTTCTAGAGTCTCAACTTCTTGTCTAAAATAGTAGAGGGTCTCCTGCTTGGGCAAGGGGCTGGACTAGAAGACCTCCCAAGATCCCTTCCAGCTCTTTTCTTAATTGAATTGAATATTGCTTTAAGTTTACGACTGATCCCAATGAAAGAAAGTTACTTGTCTCCAGAAGTTATGAATTTCTCCAACACTAGAAGTTCTCAGGAAGAGATTAGACAACCGTTTATCTGAAATGGTATAGGATGTCCTGCTTGAGCAAGGGGCTTGACTAGAAGACCTCCAAGATCTCTTCTAACTCTATTATTCTATAATTTATATTATTTTAGTAAAAAATCACTGCTCTGCTTTGTGGGTTCTTCTTCCTCACTCTCAAAGCCAAATTATATTTATCAGTAACAGAGGTTACTGTTGTGAGGATTGTCTTTGTTCAAACATTCTCTTCTTAACAAAGATTCATTCCTCACTTGAACTCCCCCCCCTCTCCTGCAAGATGATATTAAATGTAGAAAAAGAAAGTACGGATAGAAAAGACCCAGGCCCATTCTTCTGCAGCTGTACTCCCCTATGTCTATTTTTTACCACTTTGTGTCAAATGTTGTTCTTAATGATCCCACCAATGGGACTTGCAGCTTTGAGAAACCATAATAGATCATACCGTTTATAGATGGTTTCTTCTGAAACTCAGCAGAAAGTGAATATAGCTGAGTATCGTCCTTTAAGGTTCACCAAAATGTTATTTTGGCCCGGCCAAGTTTTTAAGTCCAAAAGTTCACCAAAAGGGTAGAGGAAACTTTCCCCATTATTTTCAAAGATGTTTTGGCTTCATCTGAAAAAAATAATAATAATATGGCAGGTTCGAGATAGCTACTTTGAAATTTTGGGATCTGTAGCACTAGCACTTAGATGTATATACTGCTTTACAGTGTTTTACAGATCTCTCTAAGAGATTGACAGAATCAGCATATTGCTGTCAACAATTTGGGTATTCATTTTACCCATCTCAGAAAGATGAAAGGCTGAGTCAACCTTTATTTGTACCAATAAAGGAGAATCTTTGTAGCTCAGGGTAGAAATGAAAGGTCCTTGGTGCTCTCTGAGCTCAGTAGTTTTCTTGCAGACATTTCATTACCACGCTAGGTAACATCATCAATGCTCGGGGTGGAAATGTGCCTGCAGACAATTTCCCCCCATTTGCTTGCTTTCTGATGCATTTAACAGTCATATGTAGTACCAATAAGGGAAAATATTTGTAACTCAGGTTGAACTGAAAGGTCCTGGGTGTTCTCTGAACTTGGTTGTATTCTTGCAGTCAATCAGAATGAAAATCATTTGGAAGATTGGGGGAAAATTTGGAATCAAAATTACAAAATAACAAAATTGGCGATCTATAAAGAAAATCAATATAAAATGTGTTACCGGTGGTACCTGTCACCCTCAAGGTTGGCTAACATTTATCCAAATATGAGTCCGATGTGTTGGAAATGTAAGCTAACGAGGGGCACCTTCTTCCACACTTGGTGGCTCTGCCCAAAGTGTAAAAAATATTGGAAAAATATTAGACTGTGGATAAAAGAAATTACAAGTATTCAATTAGAATTCGAACCTGAAATTTTTTTGTTGAAAATGTTAAAAGGGGACTATGCAAAGGAAATAAAATATTTAATTCTCCATATAATCACAGCAGCAAGAATTGCGTTGGCACAATGTTGGAAGGGTGAACAAATGTCAACAAATAATTTGATTACTCAGAAGATACTTGACTGCGCTGAAATGGACATACTCACACAAAAACTTAGGAATAAGGAAGACTCAAGATATATTACAGCTTGGGATAAATGGTATAAGTAGATTAAAGAGAAAAAAACCAGGAATTTAAAAGATATGTATTTGACTAATGGATAGTTAAATTAAGAATGTTTACCAAATAAGAAATGAATAGTAGTAAAATCATTACCAAGAAAAAAGCACATCGTCTTAGTTGATTAGAAACATATGTTTTATATGTTTTATGTATTTATTTATTTTGTATTTGTATGTATAGATTTTGTCTACAATGTTAAGTTGTATTTGATGTACTGTACATAGTGTTTTTCTTTTTTAATCGCTAATAAAGTTTTTCTTTTAAAATTAAAAAAAATCAGAATCAGAGCTGGAAGGGAGCTTGGTGGTCTTCTAATCCAACCCCCTGATCAAACAGGAGACTCTATACCATTTCAGATAAATGATATCACCTTAGAAGCTATTTTTCTTTGAGGCTTCTGGGATGCCATATTCAGTACCTGGGAATTTGGGAGGGGGATTTCAAGGAGCGGTGGAAAATTAGCCACAACAACATTATTTTCTCAGAAAGTCAAGGACATGTTACTCTGCACCTGGAGGGGAGTGACTGGAGATCGTCTTCAGTTGGAACGAAATAATGATTGGACCATATGATGGACTATTAGGTGCAGGGGTTGGATTTTGGATTTCCTTTGGGTTAGGGAAAACCTGGAATTCTCAGATTCGGGTTTTCCTCAGATGTAGCAATATGACATCTCTAATTAAATGGATCTTTGAGAAGATGATAGTCTTGGAGTCTTTCCCTTTGGAGGTTGTCCCTTGGAATGCTGACAAATAGTTGTCCAGTCTCTTCTTAAAAACCTCCAGTGATAGAGCACCCACAACTTATGAAGGCAATCTGTTCCATTCGTTAATTATCTTCACTGTAAGGAAATTTCTCCTTAGTTCTTGGTTCCCACCTTGGTTAGTTTCCAACTATTGCATTTTGTCCTCCCCTTTGGTGCCTTGGAAAATAAATTGACCCCTCCTCTTTGTAGCAGCCCCTCAAACACTGGAATACCACTATTATGTGCCCCCTAGTCCTTCATTTCTCTAGGCTAGACATATCTAATTCCTGCAAAATGTTCTTCATATGTTTTAGTCTCCAGGCCTTTAATCAGCTTAATTGCTCTTCTCTGTGCTTTTTCCAAACCCCTTACATCTTTTTCGTAATGTGGTAACCAAAACCTGGATGCAGTATTCCAGATGTGGTCTTACATTTCATTACCACACTAAGTAACATCATCAGTGCTTTTGGTGGAAGGGTGCTTACAGCCATTTTCCTCCCATTTGCATGTTTTCCGAAGCATTTGATGGCCATAGATGGTACCAGTAAAGGAGAATGTTTGTGGCTCAGGATTGAATTGAAGGGTCCTTGGTGCTCTCTGAGCTTGGTTGTTTGCCTGTAAATGTTTCATGATCCAATTATATTGCATCAACAGTGGTAGAAGGGATAGGGGTTTATGAAGTGAAAGAGGAAGAGAAAGGAGGGAGGGAGGGAAGGAATGATTTTTTTTTAAACCCCTGTCTCGTTTTTATTATTCAGCTACAATATTTAATCTTTAGAATAGAATAGAATAGAATAGAATAGAATAGAATAGAATACTTTATTGGCCAAGTGTGATTGGACACACAAGGAATTTGTCTTGGTGTAAATACTCTCAGTGTACATAAAGAAGGAACATTCGTTAAGAATCAAGAATCATAATGTACAACACTTAATGATAGTCATAGGGTACAATCAACATCAAATCATACTAGGAAACAGAGGATACAAGCAACAAAGTTATAGTCACAAGTGGGAGGGGATGGGTGATAAGGAGTGATGAGATGATTAACAGTAGTAGTAGTGTACACTTTGTAAATAGTTGAACAGTGTTGATTTTTAATTGTTTTTAATTATTATGTTATTATTGTATTTTTTAAATGGCTGTACACTTCCCCGAGTCCCGCAGGGAGAGGGGGGCAGTATATAAATCTTATAAATAAATAAATAAATAAATAAATAAATAGGAGGAGAACTGTGGAGTCATCTGTGCCCTCTGAGTTTAGTTATTTTCTTGCAGACATTTCGTTACCTAATCAGGTAACATCACAAGTGTTAGAAGGAAGAGGAAGAGGAAGGGGAAGATGGAAGGAGGAGGAGAACCGAGGGGATCTTAGTGCTCTCTGAGCTAGGTAGTTTTCTTACAGATGTTTCATGACCCAACTAGGTAACATCATCAGTTCTACAAGGGAGTGTGGTTTGTGAAGACAAAGAGGAGAGGGGAGATGGAAGGAGGAGGCAGAGGGAAGGGAGGAGAAGGAGGAGGAGGACTGTTCGAACCTTGGTGCTCTCTGAGCTTGGTAGTTTTCTTACAGATATTTCATTACCAAACTCGGTAACATCATCAGTGGTAGCCTAGCACTGATGATGTAACCTAGTTGGGTAATGAGACGTCTGCTAGAAATCCCAAAGGTACAATTTCATGATCCAACTAGGGAACATCTTCTGTGCTAGAAATGAGAGGTGTGTGTGGAGAAGAGGAGGAGGATTGTGGGATTCCTGATTCCTGACGCTCTCTGCTTGATGGTCTTCTTCTTTATCTGAACTAGGTAACATCATAATTTGGATAATGAAACATCTGCAAGGAAACAACCAAGCTCAGAGTGTACCAAGGACCCATCATCTGAAATTCGACTCAGAAAGCCCATGTGCCATTTTGCATATTTTGCATATAGCTCTCACCCTCTCTTTTGCTTTATCTTTTCATTTGGGCTATTTGTCAATAACGTTCTAATAAACCTTCTAGCAGTTGCTTTAATCCACTGCCTTAATTAGGGGAACATGATTGGAAACCGTTTTGAAATTGTTTAATGAGTGGACGCATGCAAGAGTTTTAAAGAAAGAATTCCTATCATAAGATCAAATGATTCCTCGATCCAAGTATTATTTGGGTATTATGGGGATTTGTGTTTAGTTGCACAGTCAGCCAAATGTTTTGACTGGATTTGGTTGGTTTCTTTTTTTTGCCCGCCTATCAAGTTCTTCCCATGAATCTGAGATAGGGAGAGGTTGTTTCGGGGCTTTAAGGTATACCTGCAGGATGTAAGCTCTTCCTAGTGAAGCTGCCTTTTGCAATTGACTGAATGGGAATTTGTCCATGCCGAAGGTGTTCAAGTGATGCTCCAGATGTTTTGAGATTGCATCCAATGTGCCTATCACTATTGGAGCCCTTTTGCAAAACACCTGGAGTACCATTTGGAAATCAAAGGGTATTTGGTATAAGGTTTCTTGCCAGAGCAACTACTTGGACTAGAAGACCTTCTATTCTATTCTATTCTATTCTATTCTATTCTATTCTATTCTATTCTATTCTATTCCATTCCATTCCATTCCATTCCATTCCATTCCATTCCATTATTCTATTCTATTCTATTCTCTTCTATTCTCCATTTCAATCTATTCTATTCTATTCTATTCTATTCTATTCTATTCTATTCTATTCTATTCTATTCTATTCTATTCTATTCTATTCTCTTCCATTCCATTCCATTCCATTCCATTCCATTATTCTATTCTCTTCTATTCTCTTCTATTCTCCATTTCAATCTATTCTATTCTATTCTATTCTATTCCATTCCATTCCATTCCATTATTCTATTCTCTTCTATTCTCTTCTATTCTCCATTTCAATCTATTCTATTCTATTCTATTCTATTCTATTCTATTCTATTCCATTCCATTCCATTCCATTCCATTCCATTCCATTCCATTCCATTATTCTATTCTATTCTATTCTATTCTATTCTATTCTATTCTATTCTATTCTATTCTATTCTATTCTATTCTATTCTATTCTACTCCACTCCACTCCACTCCACTCCACTCCATTCCATTATTCTATTCTATTCTATTCTATTCTATTCTATTCTATTCTATTCTATTCTATTCTATTCTATTCCACTCCACTCCACTCCACTCCACTCTACTCTACTCCACTCTACCTATCTCAGGTCCTTAGGAAGGAGTCTCTAGATAGACAAAAATGTCAAATCCACTCTGAATAGTGTGATGGACAATCACAAATTTGAATAATATTATTAAAAATAGCTTGATGAGAAAGTTGGAACCCACCTCGGCAGATGACCTTGCACCATCCACTAAGAATATGATCATTTTTTTTTTTTAAAAATATCCATTATGGTTTTAGGGTGGCTATAAATGGCATTATTCACTGGCATGGATAGCATTGATTCTGTGCAAAACAGTCTCAGCTTTTCGAAAAAGGCATCTGTTGGGAAAGCTGCATGCTCTAAAATGCATGCCCATTACAAAAAGCTTTGAATAAAGTACACGCCTTGCATACATAAATGCATATATTAACGTTATTGCATTAAAACCATGCGCATTAGGTAAAATAAAAATTACATCTAAAGCTACATTTATTACAAGTTTTCATGTGAGAGCCAATATAGATTCCTTCCTCAGAGGAGAGGCTGGTTATAATTATAATGTATACATACATAATACCAGACTGTTGATTACTCCTATCCCTCATTATAATGCTGGTTGGCTCCCGACTCTTATTGATGATCTTCGTCCATGTGCTGATTAGCCATGCCCAGAGCATGCTGTTTCTTGGAAGACGAAACTCACAGATTATTCTGCATACAGTGCTATTTATTTATGCACAACCCGTCATTTCTCTTCCTCTGTCTTTCTCTCTCTCCTTCTCTTCTCTTCTCTTCTCTTCTCTTCTCTTCTCTTCTCTTCTCTTCTCTTCTCTTCTCTTCTCTTCTCTTCTCTTCTCTTCTCTTCTCTTCTCTTCTCTTCTCCTCTCCTCTCCTCTCCTCTCCTCTTCTCCTCTCTCTTGTATCCCCCTCCCTTCTCCTCCTCCTTCTCTTTTGCCACCTTCTCCTTTCTTCTCTTCCTTCTCTTTCCTCCTCTTTTTCTTTTTTTCTCCTCCTCTTTCCTTCTCCTTCTCCTTCTCCTCTTCCTCTCCTCCTCCTCCTGCTTCCCCTTCTCCTGTCTTCTTCCTCCTCCTGTCTTCCTCCTCCTCCTCTTCTTGCTCATCCTTCTCCTTCTTTGACCCACAGGTATTATTTGTCATTCCATTGCTTCATTCAGGTTACATAATCATCACTGCAAACTCAAAACCTGGAGCACAAACGTTGTTGGCACCTCTCCTTCCCCTTTAGAGTACTCTCCATCTGCTAATCAATGATTTGTCACCCTGGCTTCTCATTTCAAAGACACTCTGTGAGGTCCATAGACTAAACTATAGTCTAATTAAAATAAATAAGTAAAATATAAATTATAGTCTATGGTATAGGATGGTGTGTATGTGTGTGTGTGTGTGTGTGTGTGTGTGTATTTGTGTAATTGTGTATGTTTGTGTGTGTGTGTGTGTGAATATAAAGAAATAAGCAACTTCATATATGGTATATTTATTATTTTTTATTTAATTAATTAATTTATATTGCCGACTATTCACTCATGACGCCTTGAGGCAGCTTACAGAATGTAAAACCAGGTCTTATTTTCAGAGAATGTCATCCACTGACTAACCTCACTTGTGTGCATCGCCCCCTGGCCTCCTTTTTGCTGTCAGAGGCCTTCAGGAACTTCTTTTGCGGCCAGCATGGCTTTCCTGAAGGCCTCTGCAGCCCATAACAGAGCTCTGGTTTGATCCAGAGCTTTGTTATCAGCTAAAGAGGCCTTAAGAAAAGCCTTGCCAGCCTTGCTGGCTGCAGAAGAAATGGGCCGGTAAGGCAGGTATCGGGGTGTGCAAGGCCTAGCTATAACTGTCCAAAGGTAAGTAGTAGAGCAGCTCCACCACCCCTATCCCCACCATAGCTTAATGTTTACCCGTGCATTCTGGAGTGGGCGGGATCTTAATTAGGGCTTATTGGAGGTGGGTAGGGCTTACATCGGGAACATGTGTAAAAATCAAGCTAGGACTTACTTTCAGGGTAGGTTGTATTTTCAGGGAAACAGTATACACACACACACACAGAGAGACACTCATATAGACACAAACTCTTACAATTTAATACAGCTTAATTACTGCAACTTAATAATCATGCAGGATTCAATGTGTTTTTGTACCTGCTCAGCCAACAATCTTAGTAGCTACAAAATTGAATGTTTGTCCTGTCAGGGTTCCGATGGGAGGCCCAGTTTCAAAAGAAATCCAATTATTTATTAGGAGCAACATGTCAGCACTTTTCCCAAGTTCAGTCGGCTCTGCCCTACATGATTTACTGCTCACCTATGACCCTGTTTCCTCCCCTCCTCCCTGGGTGTGTCATAAATCACATTCTCCAACTAAACACATTCACAGGCTATAGAAAACATGCCTCCCTGGCTGGGCTTGGTAACTCAAGAGCAAGCCAGGAATGCTTTATGAGTTGAAATGCCCTTCTTCATTGCAATGTAAGATTACCAATGAGTTCTCTCTCTTCCAAGTGGCCGACTCAGATTGGATCCTGCAACATAATCCTGGGACACATATGTTAGCCTTCATTCATTAATAGTTACGATTTATCATTTAAATTTCCTCTCATCTTTATTGTTCTTTGAATATTTGGATGGAAAGATGGACATTTTTTTAAAAAAATTAATAAAATACATGAATAAATCAAGCTTGGCTCCCATGAATTCTAATACAGTTTCTTCTGAGAGTTTTGTTCTGCTGCTGGAGCCTTGAAACTTCATCTAATATGTCCAGAGAAGCCAGAGTAAATGTAATGAACCAGTGGGGGAAAATATATATATATAATTCCATGAATTAATTCTACTTTTTTAAAAACTCTGTTTAGTGCTAGCCTTCAATTTTATAGATTTCTTAGGACATTTGGGAAAAAAAATGAAATTGCACTCTATAGTAATGCTGCCTTTTGATTTCATTGCGCTGTATTTTATAGGAGTCAAATAAAATTGGCCAGGTTCTTTCCTGAAAGATAGATAGATAGATAGATAGATAGATAGATAGATAGATAGATAGATAGATAGATAGATAGTTGAATGAATGAATGAATGAATGAATGAATAAATAAATAAATAAATAAATAAATAAATAAATAAATAAATAAATAAATAAATAAATAAACAAATAAACAAATAAATGGAACAACAAAAAGGAGCACCTCAAACACATCAAATATATTAAGGGCTCAGTGCAAACAAAATAAAATCCAGAGGTAAATAGATGCATTGTTAACAGCTGAGACTTCATTTTCTTTCTTTTTTTGTGTAAAAGTTTTTTTTTTAAGGACAAACACTAACACAAACATAAAACATCAACACAAAACCATCTTCCAAAGTACAGCGTGTTGGTTGGTACATTTCTTTCATGCAATGTCACAATATCAACAGTCTTCCCTTCCATACATATATTCATATTACATAGATCAACTATACATATTATATTATGTTATATTGTATTATTATTGTATCATTATTAGACTCAACTATGAATTTATAATATAGCAAATCTCAGTTTTAACTGATCATACAATTCATTTCCTTATGTTCAATTATATAACATCATTACATCATGTTATCTTACGTGTTATACTATTTCTTTTCATAGAGTAAGTAAAATAGAGTTTACTTCTCTATTTTCTTGTCTAACCATTGATAAAATAAATCCCAAATTTTATAATATTCTTTATCTTCTTGCTCTCTAATTGCAAATGTCAATTTACTCATTTCCATACATTCCATCATTTTCTTAGTCACCTCTTCCTCTGTTGGAATTTTTTCACTCTTCCAATTTCTAGCAAATGCAATTCTAGCCGCTGTTAACACACATTTGTAATCAAATACGTCAATTCTCTACTCTATCCTTCAGGCAAGATACCCAATAAAAATATCCCAGGTTTCAAATCTGTATGCTGTTTTGGCGTGATTTCATTGTCATTTGGGGAAACAATGGCAATAAAACCAAGCCCATTCAACAGGTAAGGAAAGGGCACTGTGTGCTCTCTCTTACAAACAGCAGGAGGAAAAGTGGGGGAGTGTTAGGTGCCCCAAAGTTCATGGGAGGAAATGTTAGGAAAAAGGAAAAAAAGGGGGGTTGCAAATTAAATTCATAAATCTTCTCAACTCCAGACCCACCAAGTTTACAGTAGCTGAAAGTTGCCTCAGAACAGGGATGTCAAACTCGATTTCATTGAGGGACGCATCAGGGTTATGTTTCGGCCGGGGGGATGAGGAGGTGTGGCCAGGGTGGTTGTGGTCAGCTCAATGATACTCATGTCGGGGCACCTGTGGTAACCCGAGCACTCTGCCAGTGAAAACAGGCTCCCGAGCTCCGTTTTCGGTTGCGACAACTCTTTGCAACCCTCCCTGCCAGTGAAAACGGAGCTCGGGAGGTCCACCTACAATCTTGCAAGCTCTGTTTTCACTGGCAGAGATACTGTGGGCCAGTCCATTGCCATTTCTAGGGTGGTCTGTGGGCCTGATCTAAGCACCCTGTGGGCTGCAACTGTCCCCTGGGCCTTGAGTTTGACACCCCTGCCTTAGAAGGTCTCTTTCTTTCTTTCACCCTCTCTCTCTCTCCCTCCCTCTCTCTTTCTTTCTACCTTTCTTTCACCCACTCACCCATCATCCCATTCTCCTCCCTCTCTTCCTTCCTTTCCTCCCTCCCTCCCTTCTTTCATTCCTTTCTTCCTTTTCCTCTCCCTCTTTCCTTTCCTCTTTCTTTCACTCCTTCCTTCCTTTCTGTCCTTCCTTCCTTCCCTCCCTCCCTCCTTTCATTCCTTCCTTCCCTCCTTTCATCCTCCCTCTCTCTCCCTTCTTTTCTTCCTTCACTCTCTCTCCCTCCTTTTCTTCCTTTCAGTCCTTCCTCCCTCCCTCCCTCCCTCCCTCCCTCTCTGCCCACACGACTTTTGTAGGAGACTGGCTAAATTTAAGGAAAACAGTGTTATCAAGTTCTATTTTTCATTGTACTTCATTTAGTTACTTTTATCCCACTGTTATCAGTTTTAGAATTAACTCAATGTGGTGAACATGTCCAACACCCCTTCCTCCTCCTCCTGTTTTCCCCACAACGACAACCCTGTGAGGTGAGTGAGTCCGAGAGAGAGGGGGACTGATCCAAAGTTACCCAGTCAGTTTTTGGCCTTAAGGAAGAACTATAACTCACAGTCTCCTGGTGATTGGCCAAAAGTTACCCAAATGGCTTTCATGCCTAGGCAAGACTAGAACTCACCATCTCCTGATGATTGGCCCAAAGATACCCAGCTGGGTGATTCCCATTTTCTAACTTCTTTCCAGGGGTGGAATTCTTCCGGTTCAGACCGGTTCACATGAACCGGTAGATCCGTTGATCATTTGGCCCCACCCACCTATCCCTGCCCTTTTCCTGTGCTTTATTTCCTTGTTTTTGAGCACAGTTGATTCTCACATCAGCTGTTTTACTCACTGGGGTTGCAGCGGAAGGTAAGTATTATAGCTAAAAATGATCTTTTCTAAATGCTGTGAACCGATTGTTACACCGGTTGAATCTCACCACTTTTTGTTTCCTTCACCACCAGATCAAACTGTCTCTCTATCAATCTTGAAGACTTACAGTTAGCTTTAAGCAGAATCAATTCTGGATCAAAAAGAGCAGATCTCCACTTACCATCTGTAGGCAAACCATGACGGAAGGGGAATGTATCTCAATCCCATAGGCCAAACTCTAGAAGCATCTCTTCAGCCACCTTGAGAAACAAAATGTTGGACTATGATAACTCTTGATTAAGTTATTTATATGTACTTATGTGTGAAATCATGTTGACTGTGTTGGTGTGGTCCCTAAGCTACATGTGCTAGTTAATAAGAACATGCATGCTTTACCTTGAATTCTCTTGCAAGTAGTTCTTTAAGACAAGACTGAAGTTTATATCCATCTCTAATTAAAAGTATTAAAACACCTTCTGGAAGACAGAAGTACAATGTTTGCTTCTTTGGCCTTGCCCAGATGTGTGAAGTTTAACAGCTGGCTCTGCTGCCATCTCCTTTCCTTGCAAGCTGATTTTGAATAGCCAGGCATCTATTAACCGCTGCTGGTTCGACATCTCAAATAATAATTGTTGAATTTCCCTGTTTTCACTTCTTTGAGGTTGCTGTCACTGTACTGCCTTTGGAACCAACCTAAGACCCTTTTTCTGATATTCTTCTGCACCTTTGGTTGGAGAAGATCTTGATAATGTTCTGGATTGCCAAGAAAACCAGCCTGTGGACCATCAAAGCAACCACTCTAGAGTTCTTATTGGAGGTACTATGGCCAGATTCAAATAACAGAATAACAGAGTTCGAAGGGATCTTGGAGGTCTTCTAGTCCAACCCCTTTGCTCAGGCAGAAGACCCTATGCCATGTCAGAAAAGTGGCTGCCCAATCTCTTCTGACAACCGTCCGGTGTTGGAGTATCCACAACTTCTGGATGGAAGTTGTTCCACTGATTGATTGTTCTCATTATCAAGAAATTTCTCCTTAATTCTAGGTTGCTTCTCTCCTTGATTAGTTTCCATCCATTGTTTCTTGTCCTGCTCTCAGGTGCTTTGGAGAATAGTTTGGCCCCCTCTTCTTTATGACAGGCCCTTAGATATTATGCTATTATGTCACCTCTTGTCCCCCTTTTCGCTAGACTAGAACTTAAATTGGGCATAGCCAATTTCTACAACCGTTCTTCATATGTGTTAGCCTCCAGTTCCCTATGACAGCCATAGCACCTACGTTCATATACTATCACATAGTGCTTTACAGCACTCTCTGGGTGATTTACAAAGCTGGAATCTCGTTTTACTGACCTCAGAAGGATGGAAGTCTAGATTAATCTTGAGCCAGTCAGGATTGAACTCCTGCCTGTGGGTAGAGTTAGCCATCAAAACTGCATTCTAACACTGTGCCACTACAACTCCTACTTTGGAGACATTATGCAAAGACCTCTGAAGAAGGGTCTGATTTTGGGAAAGAGGGAAGGAAAGAGAAGAAGAGGATGACCAGGAGCAAGACAGATGGACTCAGTTACAGTGGTGATGAATGTACCATTGGAAGACCTGAAGGGACATATTTCAAATAGATCTTTATGGAGAAAAATGATCTGGGTGGTTGCTATAAGTTAAAAATGACTTGATTTCCTGACCGTCAGCACAATTAACCAGTGGAACGGCTTGCCTCCAGAAGTTGTGGGTACTCCAACCCTAGAGGTATTTAAGAAGAGATTGGACAACCATTTATCTGAAATGGTATAGGGTTTCCTGCCTAAGCAGGGGGGTGGACTAGAAGAGGTCCCTTCCAACTCTGTTATTCTATTCTATTCTATTGGACCTGCATCCCAACTCACTCGGTGTCCCTCAGCCACCTTCCTACACCCCATCACTGATCATGCACTTATCTTTGGAAGATCTCTGGAGCTCCAGGGCTCACATGAGGGAAGGAAAGCAGACATCCAATCCTCCAAAGCACCAGAAGGCAGGACAAGAAGCAATGGATAGAAACCAGGAAGTTGGATTAGAAAACCTCCAAGGTCCCTTCCAACTCAGTTATTCTGATGTGTTATATGTGGAAATTATATATTTGAGTTACACCTGAGAAAATACAGAGCAGAAGGGACTCCATCTTTGTTTGAGTTGACCTTCTATAATGATTACTGGAAACATATACTGTTTTGTAACTTGTTATTTTCTAAAAGTAAATGTCAGTTTTTTGGCTGGAACATGGGGGTTGTAATTCTTGGTGTTAGGATATATGTGGGAGATACTGGGAATAGTGACCTGAACAGAACTGGTTAATGATCCATTAGGTTTTGATGGACATAACAGGAAGATGCCATGAGAATATGGATAGTTTCCAAAGAAAAGGAAACAGATGGTATGTTATGGGTGTGGCATAGGGAAGTAGTTAGATAGATTGTGAACCCAGGAAAGGGGCAGAGGCTGTATATTTGAACCTGTATATAAACTCCAGCCCTCCTGGGAAAAATGTCTTCTGCCATGAGCAGAATTCCCTTTTGCAAAAGCTTAATAATAAAGCTCTTTCATATTGCTCACCATCTCTAGCTGTGTTTTGTGATTATTCTCACATGATGACACATAATCTACAACTTCAAGTGTCCTGGAAAATTTCCAGCTTTTTGGTTTCTTTGGAATCCTTCAGTCTCTTCTCCTGAGACCCAAAACCTACTGGCATAGTCTGTAGCTGCTTCTACATCCATACATCTGCCCTGTCTTTTGAAGTCAACTGGTTCCACTTTATATCTCGAGAGAGAAAATTAGTCTGTCAGCTAAACCAGCTATGCTAGATGTATAAAGTGAAAGGCCACAGGTGTTCTATATCACTTAGCTAGCCTCTCAGAATCCCTTTGAAATTTCAGAAACTTGCATAAGGCTGGAATAATATTGTCACTCTTCCAATGCAAAAAAAGCCCTGAGTTGCATCAAGAGAAGGATGGTATCAAGATCACAAAAAATGATACAATGCTATATATTTACACCTCCTCAGTGAGACCACAGTTGGTATATTGCATTCAGATTTGGTCACTACACTATTAAAATAAATGTTGAGGCTCTAGAAAAAGTGCAGAGAGGAGCAACCAGGATGATTAGGGGACTAGAGACTAAAACATATATAGAACAGTTACAGGAACTGGGCATGGCTAGTCTAGTGAAGAAAAGACCAAGGGAGACATGATAGCAGCCTTCCAATATTTGAGGGGCTGCCACAGAGAGGAAGGGGGGTCAAGCTACTTTCCAAGGCACATGGAAACAAGGAATAATGGATGGAAGCTGGTCAAAGAAAGATTCAACCTGGAAATAAGGAGAAATTTTCTGACAATGAGAACAACCAATTAATGGAACAGAAGTTGCCTTCAGAATTTGTGGGAGCTTCATCATTGGAGGTTTGCAAGAAGAGATTGGACTGCCATTTGTCAGAAATGGTGTGGGGTCTCCTGTTTGGGCATGGGGTTAGACTAGGTGACCTACAAGGTCCCTTCCAACTCTGTTATTCTGTTATTATTATCTGATTAGGATTCTGGAGACTATAGTGTTTAATGAATAGTTGAGGGAGTTAGGTATGTCCAGTTTATAGAAGAGAAGGATTAGGGCAGGCATAATTACTGTCTTCGAGTACTTGAGGGTTTGTCACAGAGAACAGGGGATTGACATATTCTCCAAAGCACATGAGGACAGGACAAGAAGTAAGGGGTGGAAGGAAGCTTGTTCAAGAATGAACCAGCTAGATGTAAGGAGAAATTTTCTGGCAGTGAGAACAATCAATCAATGGAACAGCTTGCCACCTGGAGATGTGGATGCTCCATTACTGAAGGATTTCAAAAAACAGTTTTTATTTATTTATTTATTTATTTGTCAAGCAGGTATTAGATAACAGGTATAAGTATAAACATGGCTATGAATACATGAAATGGATACGAATAAAAAAGAAACAATAGGACAGGGACAGTAGGCACGTTGGTGCACTTATGCACGCCCCCTACAGACCTCTTAGGAAAGGGGTGAGGTCAATAGTAGACAGTCTAAGATTAAAGTTTTTGGGTTTTGGGAAAGAAACCACCGAGTCAGGTAGAGTGTTCCAGACATTGACCACTCTGTTGCTGAAGTCGTATTTCCTGCAATCAAGTTTGTTGCGGTTTACCTTGAGTTTGTATCTATTGTGCGCTCTTGTGTTGTTGTGGTTGAAGCTGAAGTATTCATTGACAGGTAGGACATTGCAATAGATAATTTTATGTACTATACTTAGATTGGACCGAAGATGGTGTAGTTCAGTTGGACACCCATTTTACCTGGGTAGCATAAAGTCACCTGCTTTGGGTAGAGGGTTGGACTAGAAGACCTCTGAGATCCCTTCCAGTCCTACGAGCCTATGTTCTAATGAGATCACCATAGGAAGTTTAGATTCCTCTATCATTGATTGTCACCTTTTCAAAAGGGGAAGGAACTTAGTTTATTTTGGCGAAACACAAGAATAATTTTAAAGGTAACATTGTTCTTTTAAAACCACTTATTAAAAATAAATCTCATAATCTCTCATCTCTACACAGTTTTCTAGCGAAGGGGGAAAAAAAACTACAGGGAAATGGTTTGTGCTAATCCTGCCACAGAGATAATCTTTGATTAATGAATAGTTATTAAATAATCTGTTTGGGGTTATTCTGGCACAGGGAAGGTTTTTAGATAATTATTCTCTCTCTCCTCTCTCTCTCCTGTCTAGATCTATTCTCTCTGTCTCCCTCTCTTCTTTCTCTCTATCTCCTCTCTCTTTCTCTCTCTCTCCTCTCTAAGTCTCTCTCTCCTCTCTCTCCTCTCTCTTTCTTCTTTCTCTCTCTCTAGCTCTCCTCTCTCCCCTCTCTTTCTCTCTCTTCTGTCTCTCTCTAGCTATCCCCTCTCTCTTTCTCTCTCTTTCCTCTCTCTCTCTTCTCCCTCTCTGTCTCTCTCCTCTCTCTAGCCTCTCTCTTTCTCTCTCTTTCTCCTCATTTCCTTCTTTTTTAAATGCTTTGCATTATTGTTTTGCAACACACTACATTCAAATATTATAACTGAATTGACAGAAAGTATATCTTTCCAAATCTGTTCATTATCTCACAAGAAAATCTCCACCACCATTAAATAATAATAATAATAATAATCTGACTTGAATCACTGCTGTAAACAATTTTTGTCCTGGCCTTAGTGATAGCACTGAGCCAAAACCTATTGGCTGAGTAGCTATGACATCACCTAAGTGTTTTAGTTTAACACAGCAAATCCTTGTTTTTATTGACTAACTGTGCCAATACAATGTTGGCTATCCGTCAGGAATCTCTATTGAATTCTTAACCGGCAGCCAGAAACAGATCCACCACACATGTAGAGTTCAAACTAGCTACAGGAAGTCTTAAACAACCATTCATTTACTGACCATTCAAAGTTACAACAGTACTGACAAAAATGACTGATGACCGATTTTCATACTTACGACTGTTAATAATTGTTAATCAGAATAGAGCTGGAAAGGACCTTGGAGGTCTTCTAGTCCAGCCCCCTGCTCAAGCAGAAGACCCTATACCATTTCAAACAAGATATTGTCTAGTTTCTTCTTAAAAGCCTCCAATGACAGAGCACCCACAGTGTCTGAAAGCAAGCTGTTCCACTGCACAGAACAAGGGTCTTCAAACTTGCCAAGTTTAAGACTTGTGGACTTCAACTCCCAGAATTCCTGAGCTAACATGTCTGGAGGAGGAATTCTGGGAGTTGAAGTCCACAAGTCTTAAAGCTGTCAAGTTTGAAGACCCCTGGCATAGAATAACAGGAAGGCACTTGTAAGTCAATAGGAAGAAAGTCCTATTGCCTTTTAGGGAAAAAAAAAAACTTTTGAGACAACCACAACCTGGAAGATTGAAAATCTCCATAGATAGGTAGGTAGATATTGAATTGAATTGAATTCTTTATTGTCATTGTACATATATATACACAGTATACATACAACGAAATTCACATGACACCCAGAGACCAGACTCAACATGCACACACACAACAATCCCCAAACACCTCCCCACGCACCAAAATTCTCCACCTCCTAAAAACACATAACCATCCACACAACAGACCAAGTAATACTGTCCAACGGCTCACTGATGGTGGTCCTTAAGTTCATTGTTAAGTGCGAGTATAACTCTGGGATAAAAACTATTCAGAAAATGTGTGGTCCAAGTTTTAATTGTTCTGTATCTTCTGTCAGAAGGCAACAGTTCATAAAGATTGTAAGCAGGATGGGAAGAGTCTCTGAGAATGTTGTGCAACTTCTTTAAAAGCGAGATGTGAAGATGACATCCAGGGCTGGTAGCTGGAGCCCAATGATATTCTGGGCAGTTTTAATGATTCTCTGTAGAGCTTTTTTGTCTGCCATATATATTGTAGGTAGGTAGGTAGGTAGGTAGGTAGGTAGGTAGGTAGTTAGGTAGAGATTTTATACTCCTTGCAAACAGCTGGTCATTTGCATCCTTTTAGAGAGTCATTGAGGCCACTTGGAGGTTTATCTGTGTCCTCAGGGTCACTTGAGTAGTACAAATGGGTGTGGAGCCTTCTTGGCTGTAGGATGTTTTCTGTCCTATGTCCCTTCACTGTTGAAGACAAGCACAGGCTGCACACAGAAGTCCAGTTACCTCCTGAAAAAGCACCTTTGGGATACCTTTTTTACAGAAAGGGTGTTAATGATCAGATGTCTGCAGGGAGTATAAATCCTTCCATTCCCCACCATCCAGTCAGAGCTGAAGAAGCTTCTTGGATGAGAAACAAAATGTCTTCAAAGAAAAACCAGAAAGTCCAGTTGGCTCTTGAAAAAAAGCACCTTTGAGACTGTCAAGGAACAGTGCATTTACATTCAAATTTACAACTATCATCATCCCGGGGAAAAAAAAGATAGTCAGGAATTCAAGAACATCATGAGGTAAATTAAACAATAAATTGATAGTCAGCTTCTTCGGATGAGAAATGAAATGTCATCAAAGAATTAAATAGAAACTCCAGTTGCCTCTTGGGGTAAAAAAAAAAAATCTTTGGGATAGTCTGCAAGAAAACAACCAAGCTCAGAGCGCATCACAAATTCTACAGTTCAATCCTGAGCTACAAACATTATCTTCTATTGTCTACAACAGGAATCTTCAAACTTAATAGCTTTAAGCCTTGTGGACTTCAACTCCCAGAATTCTTCCTCCAGTCATGTTAGCTCAGGAATTCTGGGAGTTGAAGTCCACAAGTCTTAACCTTGAAAAGTTTGAAGACCCTTGGTCTACAACTTGTCTGGGTTTGGGGACTTCCTTCAAAGAATCCAGTTGACACCTTCCCACTCCAGACTGGTGGTCACAAAATGAAGCTCATCCATCCTTTTGAACCAGAAGGACCTTTCCTACATTAAGCCAACTGACCACTCCTTTGGCAGGTTCCCCACTACTTCATCCCACGGATGATAATAATATGGACAGATTATGCAAATGCCTCCATCCCCTTAATCCCACAGACCGAGGCCCTCATTTGCATCGTCTTCATAATTCAATTCAATATTTTTTTTTCTGTCAAGAACGGAGAATGGCTCCGTGTTTGCTTTAATCAGAATGTTGACATTTACACTGAAGCCAATTTTTTCTTTTTCTATTCCGTGTTTTGTTTAACCACGACAAGTGACAGCAAACTGGAGCGAACAGACTTTTCAAATTGGCTCTTTGCCCGGAAAGCATCATTTCTCTTGTAGCTGTTTGCGGCTCCCGCCCCATCCTACATACTCCCCCCTCGCCCTCTCCCTCTCCCCTTATCCTATGCACCGCGAGAAGAAAATGTGGGAAACATGGGCGAACACAGGAGTGAGGTGTTTAGCTCTCTTAGATAAAGGTTTGTGTTGTATTTTAAAACAAGATTGCTGTACAGTTTCAAGCTATTAGCGGGAACCTATTACACCGTCGCTCCTGGGTCCTTGGAGAGCTATGCTTAGTGTATTTCAGTAATTCAAAGCAAATGGAAAAACCTACATGTGAAAATATTTAATAGCAACAGCACCAACTGCTCAAGGCTGCTTCGAGGAAAGTAAGCAAATGTGAGGTAGGTTAACTCCTTCGTCCCTGCTGAGGCTGCCTTCAAAAATCATCAGTTGCTACCCAATGGTGAAAAAAGTAAGGTTCTACATTTAGGCAAGAAAATGCACAAGTACAGTATAGGTGGTACTCAATAGTAGTGAAAGGGATCTTAGAGTCCTAGATCTTGGACAATCATTTAAGGATGAGCCAACCAGATGCAGGAGCCGCCAAAAAAGCCAACATGATCTTAGGTTGCATCAACCGAGGGATAGAATCAAGATCACGTGAAGTGTTAATACCACTTTATAAGGCCTTGGTAAGGCCACACTTGGAATACGGCATCCAGTTTTGGTTGCCACGATGTAAAAAAAAAAAGATGTTGAGACTCTAGAAAGAGTGTAGAGAACAGCAACAAAGATGATTAGGGGACTGAAGGCTAAAACATATGATGAACAGTTGCTTGAATCAGGTATGTCTAGTTTAATGAAAAGGATGGGGGTGACATAATAGCTGTGTTACGATATCTCAGGGGCTGCCACAAAGAAGAGAGAGTCAAGCTATTCTCCAAAGCACCTGAGGATAGGACAAGAAGCAATGGGTGGAAACTATGACTATCATTAAGTGTTGTACCTTATGATTCTTGACTCTTGACAAATGTATCTTTTCTTTATGGACACTGAGAGCATTTGCACCAAGACAAATTCCTTGTGTGTCCAATCACACTTGGCCAATAAAGAATTCTATTCTATTCTATTCTATTCTATTCTATTCTATTCTATTCTATTCTATTCTATTCTATTCTATTCTATTCTATTCTATTCCACTCCATTCCACTCCATTCCACTCCACTCCACTCCATTCCATTCTTCATTCCAATATTCTATTCTATTCTATTCTATTCTATTCTATTCTATTCTATTCTATTCTATTCTATTCTATTCTATTCTATTCTATTCTATTCTAAACAAGCAGAGAAGCAACTTAGAACTAAGGAGAAATGTCCTGACAGTAGAGAACTATTAATCAGTGGGACAACTTGCCTCCAGAAATTGTGAAGGCTCCCACACTGGAAGTTTTAAAGAAGATATTAGATAACCATTAGTCTGAAATGGTGTAGGGTTTCCTGCCTGATCAGGAGGTTGGACTAGAAGACCTCTAAGCTCCCTTCCATCTATTCTCTTTTCTTTTCTTTTCTTTTCTTTTCTTTTCTTTTCTTTTCTTTTCTTTTCTTTTCTTTTCTGTTCTGTTCTGTTCTGTTCTGTTCTGTTCTGCTCTGCTCTTCTCTGCTCTTCTCTGCTCTACCCTACCCCCAAATACTTGGAAGGCAGATAGAAGGCAGATAGAAGGCAGAAAGAGAATAGATATAGTTGGGTCTTTCGTTGTAGTGAATATTAGCTGTGTAGTTAGAACTCAAGAAAGAGAATTTGGCAATTTGCTATCATATTTACTTATAAATATCTATGGGATATTTGCTACAAGACCCCAGGAACCAAAAACCACACAAAGGAGCTTCCAAGAAGGTTCTTCAGTTCTGACCACCTTGGTGGGGAATATTTTTCTCCAGTTATGGAAAAATACCTTCCCTTGTCTTACTCATGCAATGAATATTGATCTCCTGTCTCTCTTAATCTGCTTGTGAATTCAATTCATTCTGAAAATTCATAAGCATTTGGTGAAACATTTCCCCCAAATTCCCTTTTTTAAAAATTATTCCATTTGCATTTCTTTTCAAGCATTTTCCACCCAAGTGGATCTATTTGTCTCCTAAACTTTTCAATATAAGTGATCATTATTTATGTACAGGGCTTCAGATTGTCCATGTAGAAAGGATGGCTGTGAACTAGAATAAAACAGAATAGAATGGAATGGAATGGAATAACAGAGTTGGAAGGGACCTTGGAGGTCTTCTAGTCCAACCCGCTGCATAGGCAGGAAACCCTATACCATTTCAGACAAATGATTATCCAATCTTTTCTTAAAAACTTCCAGTGTTGTAGCATTCACAACTTCTGGAGGCAAGTTGTTCCACAGATTAATTGTACTAACTGTCCAGAAATTTCTTCTTAGTTCTAAGTTGTTTCTCTCCTTGATTAGTTTCCACCCATTGCTTCTTGTCCTGCCCTCAAGGTGCTTTGGAGAACTCTCTCAAGACTTCACAACTGATTAGGTCAAATGAAAGCAACTCACAATGCTAAGTCCCCAAGTCTTCTGCTGCCCTACGTGTTTCAACTGGAATGGTTATTTTGCATCCCTCTGACATGCAGGCCTTGGGAGGCCTGGCCGTTGTCTTTCAATGTCGCTCTTCCCATTTAGTAACTGATCAATTCCACACACACACACACACACACACACACACACACGCACACACACGAATCGATGACTATCCCTGAGCATTGAGGCCTGTATTTTCCTCTGTTTGCAATTGGCAAACAGGTTTCATAGGTTTTGTAACTGAGCAGGCTGAATGAACACAAGTCACAAAGCTAACTCTGGAAAGAATTCTAGCTGAGGATTCTATTGAGTGCAAAATGTTTATCAGATCAGAATGTTCTGTTTGAACAGTATTCAGTCGTCAGAAACACACACACACACCCAGGGAGGGAGGGAGGGAGAGACAGAGAGAGAGAGAGAGATGGGCAACAGGCTTTCAGGCATCAAACTCTCATTTAGGGGACCTCAAGAAACATTGATGTCTGATGTGGTTCAGAGGAAGGATAGAAAAGTCTGAACATGTTCTAATAACAAGGATTGTTTTGATGGTGTCAATAGGCCTCCTTTTACCAGTTCCTTTGATGTGGGGGAATTTATTGATGGTTATCATCTTTCATTTTGGACAGATATTCCTGAATCACAATGAGCTTCTGAATGAAAGGGAAAATACAACTGAAGCAAATAAACCCAGGAGAACTATGAATCTTACTGAACTCTTTGAGGATTTTACCAATGCAGGGAATTCATTCATTCATTCATTCATTCATTCATTCATTCATTCATTCATTCATTCAGTACTGACTCCATGTAAACTCCGAAACAGACTCCTAAAAAACCATAACAGTTGTAAGACATATCTGTCTATTCAGACCATAAATAGAATTATTTATTAGCCAAGTGTAATTAGACACACAAGGAATTTATCTCCAGTGCTTAAGTTCTCAGTGTACATATAAGCAACAAAGTTATAGATCTTATATCATAGGTCATAGTTACAATCATTAATCATAATATACAACAACAAGGGATAAACCATAGATACCAATGGCAGAAGGTAGGAAGAAAGATAAGAAGATGAGAAAGATGAAAAGGAAAATGTCAATACATCCCTAGTACATGAGTAAATATATTTAGACCTAAGACAGGGCTGTGGGAATTAAATGATCAGCATTGAGATGGCCTGGGGCAAATTGTTCTAGGTTGCTTCTCTCCTTGCTTAGTTTCCATCTATTGCTTCTCGTCCTGACTTCAGCGGTTTTGGAGAATAGCTGGATTCCCTCTTCTTTGTGGCAACCCCTCAAATATTAGAATACTGCTATCATGTCACCCAGGGGTAGGATTCAACTTTTTTAACAACTGGTTCTGTGGGCGTGGCTTAGGTGGTGGGCATGGCTTGGTGGTCATGTGACTGGATGGCCGTGGGTTGGTGGTCATGTTATTGGCTGGGCATGGCCAACTCAACATCACTCACATCGAGGCACGCATCTCCTCGACTAGCCTCTCATGACTGTGGGGATGCTGCAACAGTCATAAGTGTGAAAAATGGTCATAAGTCACTTTTTTCAGTGCCATTGTAACTTTGAATGGTCACTCCACACAAGCAAAGTACCAGCAAAGGAGGGGAAAAAAACTCCAGAGAAGTTCCAGAGACAGGAAGTCTAGTACTGCCAAGAATGTAATAAGAGTTAATGGAGAGGCAATTTCTGTAAGCAACACCAGAATGTTTCCTTCCTGCCTTCCTTATAGGATTAGGCCAGTAATTTCTTCTAACAACCGGTTCTCCAAACTGCTTAGAATCTTAACAACCGGTTCTAGCAAATGGGTGAGATCTGGTAAAATCCTACCCCTGATGTCACCCCTAATCCTTCTTTTCATCAAATTTGACATATCCAGTTCTTGCAACCGTTCTTCATATGTTTTAGCCTCCAGTCCCCTAATCATCTTTGTTGCTCTTCTTGATTGTCCAATGTTTTGTTTGTCCAATATTTTTCTGACAAATCTCTAGTGATGGAGCACTCATGATTTCTGAAGGCAAGCTGTTCTACCAATTAATTGTTCTAACTGAAGTTTCTCCTCAAATCCAGGTTGTTTCTCTCCTTGATTAGTTTCGAACCATCGTTTCTTGTCCTGCCTTCAGGTGCTTTGGAAAATAAGTTAAACTCTTCTTCTTTGTTGCAGTCCTTCAGATATTGGAAGGCTGCTATCATATCACCCCTAGTCCTTCCTTTCATTAGACGACATTTGGATAACTGTAACACACTGTACATGTTATTTTGACTCAGTGGTTCTTGCATGCCTTCATCCAGGTTATCTTTACATTTCTTCTACATTCACAGAGATGAAAATAAATAAATAAATCTGAGAAAAAAAATACTCCGTTGGCTTCCTTCCTAAATCTCATATTACTGGAAATCCTGAAATTCATTTTTGGGGACATATTCACTGAGTAAACCAGTTCCATCTGAAGTAGATGGTCCAGGAGGAGGAGGAGGAAGAGGAATGTTCCAACAGTCTAATCAAGGAACTTCCCAGAACACTCCCACCAACACTGACAGAGCAAACCACTAGTATGAAAAAGAGAGAAAATGTCACTCTCTTGAGCACTGATTTTGTTATCTAGTTGGGTCATGAAACATCTCCAAGAACACAATCAAGATCAGAGAGCACCAAGGACCCCACAGTTGTCGTCTTCCTCTTCCTCCTCTTCTTCCTCCTCTTCCTGCTGCTGCTGTCTTCTAGCACTGATGCTGTTACTTAGTTGGGTTATGAAATGTCTGCAGGAACATAACCAAGATCAGAGAGCACCAAGGACCCCACATTTTTGTACTGTTCTGAAAGATTCTAGTATTTATTCTTAATATAAAAAAACCTTGGGTATGACATATAGAGGTCAAACACTTCACTTGAGCTTTTTGTTACAAAACAGTTTTGAGTTCTTTGAGAACTCATTCAATGTTCTACATGAGGAGAAATAACTTTGGGGAAACATGTTTTTTTTTTCCCTCCCCTGTGAAAAATAAGGATTTTCAGGCTTGCCCTGCGTATTATTGTTGACCTTCTCAGAATTCATTCTGGCTTCCCTTCAAATTCCTCAGATGTTTTGGCTGAAAACTAATCTCCTAATTTGCTCTAAATTTCACAGATGATGACAAATGGAAGAGACATTTTGCAAGAAAATGGTTTTGGGGGGTCTTCGCAATCATCTCTCCAAAGTTTGCTTCCAACCTTGCTCTGGACAAAATACCAGCACAGATCAGTCAAAATATATCTCTAATACGAAGTTCTGAATTGCGATGCTTAATAAAACCTGTTCTTCCCCCCCTCCCCTTCATTTTCTCCAGACAGAAATCTTAGTTAATATGCATCTTTGGGTACGTCTAGTATGAATTGCACCTTCTTATGGCACCCTATCATTATTTATTGCTAGCTTAGCACAGTAATAACATTTTTAGAATGAGGAGTAGACAAAAAATGAGTCCATGGCAACATAGGGATATCCAGAGGAACAAATGGAAGAGAAGTTATAAATAATTTTTCATGATCCTAATAATAACTTGTGTGCGTGGGTGAAGTTCTTCAGCCTTGACCTTGGCTTAAATAAAGAGAATTAACAATAAAAGGAAAAAGAAAGAAATAGATCAGTTTTCTACGGGAGCTTATAATTCAGGTTTTCATAAGGATTTATCCAACCATGCACAACAATGCATTTAAAAGAGAAGGAAGGAAAAGTTATAATGATGCAGAGACACTGTGTCTCCTGAAGAGAAGGACTGGATGAAAGCTCATAGAAAAACGTTTGCCATGGTGTAAGATTATCCTCTGATTATTCTTCAGTTCTGATTGTGGATGCTTGATAATCCTGGGAGTTGCTAATCTGTAGCACCTGGTTCCATTTTTAAAAAATGAAAACAAGTAAATAAAACAAAAAAACAACCTTTTCCAATCATAGAACATGGACTGATAGAATTGGAAGGGATCTTGAAGGTCTTCTACTCCAACCTCTGCTCAAGCAGGAGACCCTATACCAGGGGTCTTCAAACTTGACAGCTTTAAGACTTGTGGACTTCAACTCCCAGAATTCCTCCTCCAGTCATGTTAGCTCAGGAATTCTGGGAGGTAAAGACCACAAGTCTCAAACTTGCCTAGTTTGAAGACCCTTGCCCTATACCATCTCAGACAAATGGTTGTCCAATGTGTTTTTAAGAACTTCCAGTGATGGAGCACCCACAACTTCTGGAAGCAATTTGTTCCACTGATAAATTGTTCTCGCTGTCAGGAAATTCCTCCTTGGTTCCCGGTTGCTTCTCTCCTTGATCAGTTTCCATCCATTGCTTCTTGTCCTGCCTTTGGGTGCTTTGGAGAATAGGTAGACCCTCTCTTCTTTGTGGTAGCACTTCAAATATTGGAACGCTGCTGTCATGTCCCCCCACACCCCCCAGTCCTTCTTTTCATTAAACATACTCAATTGGGTAGACACACCCAACTCCTATAATCATTCTTTGTATGTTTTAGCCTCCAACCCCCTAATCATATTTGTTACATTTTTCTGCACTCTTTCCAGAATCTCTCTATATTTTAATATTATGGCCACCAGGATTGAATGCAGTATTCCAAGTAAATGTGACCCAGAAGTGTGTGGCAGCAGCCAAAAAAGTCAATGCATTAATAGAGGCTCTGTAAAGTGGTATTAACACTTCACATGATCTTGATTCTATCCCCCTATTAATGCAGCCTAGGACTGCATTGGCTTTTTTGGCTGCTGCCACGCACAGCTGGCTTATATTTAACTGATTGTCCATTAGGACTCCAAGATCCCTCACACAGTCACTGGCATTGAGACAGGTTTCATCTAGTGTCTGTACCTACATAGTTGGTCTTTCTTGCCTAAGTGTAAAATCTTACTTTTGTCCAAGTTGATTTTGTTAGATAGGACCCAGTGTTCAAGTGTTCAATCAATTATAGTGACTACAAGAGATCCATTAGAAAGCAGATGAAATGAATATGATCTTCTGTAACTTTATAGGAGAAGGAAAGGTCAGCATCTCCTTAAAGTTCAGTAAAGTTGTCCACCATTGGGGTGCATGGATGGTCTCCCCTTCAGCTCAGCATGTGGTTTTGCAGCTGGAAGAGAGAATTATGATAACAAGAAGGAAGAGGAAGCAGATAAAGGATGGAAGAAGTCTACTTCTTCCAGATTTTGGGTTGTTATATATTTCTAAGTATTAATAGAACTATGGGGTCGTTGGTTCTCTTTGAGCTTGGTTGTTTGCCTGCAGATGTTTCATGACCCAATTACTGTATGTTGCATCAACAGTGCTAAAAGGGATAGGGGGTTATGAAAGTGAAAGAGGAGGAGAAAAGAAGGAGGGAGGGAATGGGGGAAGAAGAGGAGAAGAACTCTGGAGTCCTTAGTGCCCTCTGAGTTTGGATATTTTCTAACAGACATTTCATTACCCAATTAGGTAACACCATCAGTAGTAGCCTAGCACTGATAATATAACCTAGCTGGGTAATGAGATGTCTTCTAGAAATCCCAAAAGTGCATTTTCAAGAGGCCTTTGTTTTTCCTGGAAGACGTTTCACTTCTCATCCAAGAAGCTTCTGCAATTCTGAAGAACCTTCTTGGATGAGAAGCAAAACGTCTTCCAGGAAAATCAAAGTAAGTCCAGCTGCCTCTTGAAAAAGCACCTTTGGGACAACCACAACCTGGATGGCTTATTTGTATCTATTGTTTGTCTCTGTGTTATTGCAGTTGAAGCTGAAGTAGTCATTGACAGGTAGGACATAGTAGCAGACAATTTTGTGTACTAAGCTTAGGTCAGACCATAGGCGGTGTAGTTCTAGGTTGTCTGGTGGCTTAAGGTATTCTATTGCGAGTGGAGGAGTGCTCTTCTCGTGAAATAACTCTGGAATCGCTCAATTGTATTAATGTCCATTATACAGTGTGGATTCCAGGCAGATGAGCTGTATTCGAGAATTGGTCTGGCGAAGGTTTTGTACGCCCCGGTTTGCAGTTCAATGTTACCAAAGAAGAAGCTTCACAAAATTAAGGTTAACAACTCTTAATGCCTTTTTGGCAATGCTGTTACAGTGAGCTCTGGAGCTCACTGTATTTATTTGGCTCTCCACATGTCCAAATCTATAGGGAAGGTATCAGCAGGAAATTTCTCAGGAATTAGAGGGTTTTTTTTTTTCAGTAGGAATGCTTGCAATCACTACTAGAAGGAATTCCATTCCTTGAGAAATTATGGGAGAATCTCAGCTCCCCTTCGAAAAAGTCCACCATCGACCCATCGCTCAGCCCATTGAGATTTTGAAAAGCCGTTTACACTTATAGTTAACATCAATCCCACCGCCATTAGCCCTTTGAAAAGGGTGGCTAGTTATGGTGTCCTTTGGAAGCACTATGGTACTATGAAGTTGTTTCCAATTATTTGACAGCCTTTCGATGTGTCAGTCTCATTGCATAGGAGAAGGATTTTCAGTGTGTTTTGTTTTTCTTTTAAAAAGCAATCAGAACATTTGATGGAACCACAGCATCAATGCACAACTTTTGCTCTCTCCTAATATGTTTGCTAGGATTTTAAACAAAGACTTAAGGACTTGACTGGCAAAATACTGGCTGTGGAAAACCAAGTGTGGATTTATTGGGCATATAGAAAGAATGCAGAGAAGAGCAACAAAGATGATTAGGGGACTGGAGGCTAAAACATAGGAAGAACGGTTGCTGGAATTGACTATGTCTAGTTTGATGAAAAGGACTAAGGGTGACATGATATCTTCCAATATCTGGGTGCTATCTAACAAAATGAAATTCAATGGTGAAAAAAGTAAGGTTCTACGTTTAGGCAAGAAAAACCAAATACACAGATATAGTATAGATGGCACCTGGTTCAATAGTAGTAACTGTGAGAGGGATCTTGGAGTCTTAGTGGACAATCACTTAAATATGAGCCAGCCATGTGTTGCAGCTGCCAAAAAAGCCAACATAGTTCTAGGCTGCATAAACAGAGGGATAGAATCAAGATCACGTGAAGCATTAATACCATTTTATACTGTCATGGTAAGGCCACACTTGGAATATTGCATCCAGTTTTGATCACTATGATGTAAAAATGATGTTGAGACTCTAGAAAGAGGGCAGAGAAGAGCAACAAAGATGATTAGGGGACTGGAGAATAAAACATGAAGAATGGTTGTTAGAACTGGATATGTCTAGTTGATGAAAAGAAGGACTAGGGGAGATATGATAGCAGTCTTCCAATATCTCAGTGGTTGCCACGAAGAAGACGGAGTCAAGCTATTCTCCAAAGCACCTAAAGGCAGGACAAGAATCAATGGGTGGAAACTAGTCAAGGAGAGAAGCAACCTAGAACTAAGAAGAAATTTCCTGACAGTGAGGACAATTAAATAGTAGAATAAATTGCCTCCAAAAGTTATAAATGCTCCAATGCTGGAAATTTTTAAGAACAGATTGGATAAACACTTGTTTGAAATGGTGTAGGGTTTCCTGCCTAGGCAGTGGGTTGGTCTAAGACCTCCAATGTCTCTTCCAACTCTGTTATTCTATTCTATTCCAACTAATCAAGGAGAGAAGCAACCTGGAATTAAGGAGAAACTGCCTAACAAGGAGCACAATTAACCAGAAGGATAACTGTCTTCCATTACTTGAGGGGCCTTCACAGAGACAAGGGGATTGACTTATTCTCAAAAGCATATGAGGACAGGACAAGAAGTAATTAATGGGTGGAAGATCATTAGTGTGACCCAACCTAGAAGTAAGGATATATTTGCTGATGGTGAGAAATAATTCATCAACAGAAGAGCTTTTCTCCCAGAGTTGTTGGTGCTCCATCACTGGAGGTTTGCAAAAATAGCCTGGACAACCATTTGATCAGGATGGTATAAGACTTCCTGCTCTGAGCAGGGGTTGGACTATAAGATCTCCAAGGTCCCTTCCTAACCCTAATTGTCTCTAACCATCATAATCCTAATTATTCTCCAAAGTATTGGAGGGCAGGACAAGAAACAATGGATGGAAACTAATCAAGGAGAAAAGCAACCTGGAATTAAGAAGAAACTTCCTGACATTGAGGACAATTAACCAGTGGAACAGCTGGACTCCATCCATCCTTGGATGTCTGTAGAGATTATCAGTCATCCAGGTCATGGTTGTCCCAAAGGTGCATTTTCAGGAGGCAACTGGACTTTCTTGTTTTTTCTTTGGAAGACATTTCACTTCTCATCCAAGAAGCTTTTTCAGCTCTAACAGGATAGTGGGGAATAGAAGGATTTATATTCCTTGAAGACAGTAGATGTTTTTAAGAAGAATGTGGACAGTCACTTGCTCTATCTGAAATAATATAGGTTCTCCTGCTTGAGCAGAGAGCTGGACTAGAAGACTTCCAAGATCCCTTTCAGCTTCCAGCTCATTCTGTTCTGTTCTGTTGTACACTATTCTATTCCATGCTATGCCATGCCATGCCATGCCATTCCATTCCATATATTCTCTATTCTATGCTACTCTACTCTACTCTACTCTACTCTACTCTACTCTACTCTACTCTACTCTACTTCTTCTAGGCCTATGCAGCTAATCCTTATAACAATGGTCATTCACTATGGGAAGTTATCTATGATTGTTTGTTACGACCGTTGCAGGATCCCTGTGATCAAAATTGTTTAACGACTGGCATATCTTTATGACAGTTGTCACATGATCCCCTTTTGTGAGCTCCTGACAAGCAAATTAAATGGAGAAACCAGATTCACTTCCTGAACAAACCATGGTCCTAATTTCACAACTGCAGCGATTCACTCAACCATTGTGGCAAAAAAAGTTGTAAAACGGGGCAAGACTGACTTAACAAAAGTCCCCATCGATGCTTTATCTTGTTCAGCAACAGAAATGTTGAGCTCAGTTGTGGTTGTGTGAGTCAAGGACTACCTGTAATTCTACGGGATGGAGAATTTGAGAATTCAGAGGGAAAGTGAAGGATTTGAAGCTCACCCATGTTTTGCAGGGGACAGAGAGAAGGTCGTGGGTTGTTTGCTGGATCCCTTGAGGCAAAAGATAAGCCCAGCTTTATAACTCTTATTAAAACATTTGGAGGTTGGTTCATTCCAACCAGCCCCCTACAAGAAAATTCAATTTCAGATAATTTCTTTTGCCCAGAAGGAAAATACTGAAATACATAGCATGGATGGACAAATCACCTTCCCTATTTATATATATTATAAAAGCATACCCTATACCAATGGTTTTGATTTGTACCTTTTTCTCCATTAATCAGTGATTGTGGTTAAAAAATGCTTTCCCCCATTTTTTTTAAGCTGCTAAATGTACATTTTAAGACACATTTCCAAGCATACATTTTACTGAAAATGTGTATGACTAAAAAAAGTGCACTTCAACCCACTTTTCTGGTAGATAGTTCTGAACTAGGTTTTACACTGCAGGACTTCAGGAATAGCAAAGCTGGTGGACAATTAAAGAATAGAATAGAATAGAATAGAATAGAATAGAATAGAATAGAATGGAATGGAATGGAATGGAATGGAATGGAATGGAATGGAATGGAATGGAAGGGAAGGGAAGGGAAGGGAAGGGAAGGGAAGGGAAGGGAAGGGAAGGGAAGGGAATCAAATGGAATAGAAAAAAAGAAAAAATGGAATGGAATGTGATTGTGATTGTGAAAGTAGAGTAGAGTAGTGTAGCATAGAGTAGAGTAAAACAGAACAGAAGAAAAATAAAGAAAATGGAAGGGAACGGAAGGGAGGGGAGGGGAAGGGAAGGGAATGGAGAGAGGAGAGGAGAGAATAGATCTGGAAGAGACCTTGGAGATCTTCTAGTCCAGCCCCCTGCTCCCTCCAAATCCTGATGGGATTTAAGATCAGTTGGAAAGCAGGTTGGCTGCATCTTCAGTTGTGATCTGCGAGTTTCAGATTCAGCAAACATCCTTCATCCATGCTTGGTGGGCTTTCCTTTCCCCCTGAGAGTTACCAAGGTTGATTTCCCCATAGGACCTTTCAGTGAATATCAAAGTTCTTCAAAGTTCCTGCAGAAGGAGCCAGATGGACTTAGTTTTGTGTTTTCTAAAAGATGGCCAAAGAAATGAAAAAGGATGTACATCTTAAAGTTGTAGCAATTAAAAAACCTGGGAATATATTTCTGCATGCAACCCCAATTATTAGGATTTTGTCAATGGAAAAAAAATGAGCAAGGAAGGGAGATAATTGAAATAATTTCTCTCTCTCCCTCATTCCATTTTCTTCACTCCCTTTCTCCCTCTCTCAATCTCTCTCTCCTCCACTCCCTCCCTCCCTCTTTCTCTCCCCCTCTCTCTCTCCCTCCCTCTCCCTTCCTCCTTCTCTCTCTCACTCTCTCTTTTCCCCTCCCTCTGTCTCCCAGATCTGAGAAGCCTAAACTTCCAAATAACAAGACAGATCTCAATTCTTACACTGAGAAATTCCAGCCAACTGTTATTGCTTGGAATAAAATGTAATAAATCTTCGATCTTAGGGGGAGAGAGAGAATATTCTGCCAGTGTCAATAATATTTACAAACACAAATGAAGGATTTTTCCCCCCACCCGGCTGCTGCAATATAGTCACATAAAACTAGTGTCTCAAACAAGGAGAAAGTGCTTCCATTTATCATACTCACTTTGGGAAAGTCACCGTTTTCAGGCACTGCAATGCCTACCTTGGATAAGGTTATAGCTCTGTAATTCAAGAGCTTAATTGTCACTGGAGGCTTCAACCTTGTATATTGCAATATATTCCCAAGGGTGAGTCAACTGGTTTATCCAGGTAATAGCTGAGAATTCAGAGAGGAGACATTATCTCTGTAGTAAGGCATGAGTTTTGGGTAGGAGCTGAGATTCAATTCAAGTTGGAGTCACTTCAGCTTACACCAGGTTGTAATTCTAGAATTATCCTGGGAGGAAACTCAGTGAGGCTTAAGACAATTAATTGCAGGTCACTATGGTCATTTCTCTGCAGCCAACCCATTGCAGTCATCTCACCTTGGCCAACTCACCATGGGGCTACTTGCCACAGATAATTCCACATGGGATAACTCAATGTGATAAATGTTATCCATCACTCAAGGGTGCTTTTTCAAGAGGCAACTGGACTATTTTGTTTTTCTATTGAAAACATTTTGCTCCTCATCCAAGAAACTTCTTCAGCTCTGACTGGATGGTGGGCAATGGAAGGATTTATATTCCTTGCAGGCAGCTGGTCATTTGCATTTTTTTAGAGAGATGTTGAGGCACTTGGAGGTATATCTGTTTCCTCAGGGTCCCCTGTGTAGTGCTGATGTCAGAGCTGAAGAAGCTTCTTGGATGAGAATTATTTATATATTATTTATATATATATTTAAGGAGGACAAGGAGAAGAGGGAGAGGAGAAGGGAAAAGAGAAGGGGAAGGAGAAGGGGAAGGAGAAGTAGGAACAACATTCTAATGGTAAATATTCTTCATTAGATGCACAGCACTCAAAAAAGCCTATTTAGGATTCTGGAAAGTGTCTTTTGAGAGTATCTAACAGTATGATTCATTAGCTGTACTTACACAACACAGTTAATCTGGTTATTGAATTCATTCTTTTTTTTTTTTGCAATCACCAAAAAAATCATCACAACCAGACTGAGCACATTGAAAAAAATGCATTTCCTAAATAATTAACTAAGCATGTACTTAAAATTATCCTCAATCAACTCTCGTCTTTCCAAATGAGTATTTATGGAGGCTGTAGACCTGTAACCTCCTCATCACATCACTAAGAGGACCTGAGAAAGAGGGGCTGGAAGAGGACATAGTTCTTGCCAATAACAGACACCATGTTTGGTTCTTGGCTTCCTTGGTGAATGAATTTCGGAGAACAAGATACTCTTTGCATCTGACAACATGTCTATCAAAGAACAGAAGGTGCTTTGAAGGCCACGTTCATTGCCAGCTAGAGCAAATACTATACTAACTATGGGGAGTCTGTGCTGTTGATTTTTTCCAGTTCTGGCTTTGGTAGAAGCCAGGTTCGTCTTTCCTGGTCTGATGTTCTTTAGATGTTTCTCCAGGAGATGATCAGGCTGACCCCTAGGATGGAGTCCAATGCACCATCAGCCTGGAGTCCTACTTCCACAAAAGAGACCTAATCTCAGCTTCCCTTGAAATCCATTGACTCTTCTCTGGCACCTTCACATTGACCCTTACTAGATTAGACCCTTGTGTATAGACAGCATGGAATAAACTCATAGTGCTTTTGAACTCTTCTCTATCATCTGGTTTCATGTGCCTGACCATTTCCAGGGAATTGTAGTCTTGGCATAATTGGGCTGGGATTGTTTAATCACAATGGAGGGGTTTTTTTTCCATGTAAACCTGGTTATGAGAATGGACGAATCAATCCAAATTCAATTCAGATCAATGTTACTGTCATAAAGTTCCATTCAACTTTCTCTTAACTACCGAGTTTTGTATACTTCTTTCCAAAAAGTCAGTTTTTTTTTTTAAATGTATCTTCTTCCAATGGGACATTCTGTTTGAGATACATGAACTTTTTTAAAAAACATAGCTTCTTCTATTTGACAGATGTTTGAATGATGCATCACGTGAAGTGTTAATACCACTTTATAATGCCTTGGTAAAGCCACATTTGGAATATTGCATTCAGTTTTAGTTGCCATGATGTAAAAAAGATGTTGAGACTCTAGAAAGAGTGAAGAGAAGAGCAACCAAGATGATTAGGGGACTGGAGGCTAAAATATACAAAGAATGATTATAGGAATTGGGTATGTCTATCCAATTCGGGATGTTTAATGAAAATATAAACAAAGAGTGACAGGATAACAGTCCTCCAATATTTGAGGTTTTACCACAAAGAAGAGGGAGTCAATTTATTCTTCAAATTACCTGAAGGCAGAAGAAGAAGCAATGGATGGGAACTCATCAAGAATAGAACCAACCTACAACCAAGGAGAAACTTCCTAACAGTGCGAACAATCAACCAGTAGAACAGCTTGCCTTCAGAAGTTGTAAGTACCCAATCACTAGAGGCTTTCAAGAAGAGACTGGATAAAAATGGTATAGAGTTTTATGCATGAGCAGGGGGTTGGACTAGATGACCTCCAAAGTCCCTTCCCGCTCTATTCTGTTATTATAACCCCAAGCAGTCACTAAACAGATTGTTGTAAGTGAGAATTACTTGTATTCTTTCATTGCAAGAACTTTTTTAGCCAAGGAAGGTTGTCGTATTGTTGTAAAGATGTAAAGCCACGTGGCTTTGTGGAGTAATAACAACAGGAACAGAATTAAATTTCCTACAGTTCCTTCTTTTCACCTGAATGCCTGGTTTCCATTTTTTTTCTCTTTTTCCTCCCGCCACCGTCTCAATTAGAATTTACTCCCAGCGCTTGCAATACAGACACATGCTAGCATTGTTAATGAATTCTCTCTGGAGGAAGGCAAAAACGAAGAGAGAGAGAGAGAAAAAAAAACCAAATACAATTCCTCTTTTCTCACACAGCACGAACCCAGGGTCCTTTTAAGTAAATATTTTTGTAATAACTCCCGAGCCAAACAGATGCGTGCAGATCAAAATAAATAAAAAAGAATCTCTCCTCCGCTCTTTCCTTTTTTTCTTTCTTTTGCGGTCTAATGAGTCGAAAGGTTTATTAGACCATCTATTTTTTTCTTCTTCTTCTTCTTCTTCTTCTCCTTCTTTTCTTTCCTTCGTTGAAGGAAGGGTGCAACGCAACACTCTCTGCCTCCGAAGATGAGACTGAGTGATTATTGTAATTCATAGGGCCTTAATTAGCTGCACAAACCATTAGCTACAATTAGACCATTATAAACCACTTGATATGCTGTGTCAACCAAAGGGCCTCATTTATTCTGGTGGCAAAATGGGCAGAGGGAGGGAACACAACAGAGGCGCTGAGGATGCTAATAAAGACAGATTTTTGATTTAAGATGTTGCCGATAGAGCTTCCGAATTAATCTCAATAGCTGTCTAATTTGTGTCGGTGGATGGTATATTTATTGTAAAATGACACCAAATCTAAATGAGTTACCTGGAGCAAGAGAGCTCATGTCAGCAACAGAGGGGCGGTGTGGGGGGGGGGGGGGATGAGAGGCTTCTCTCTCTCTCTCTCTGCTGAAGAGGCAGGACCGCGGAACGGTGGAGCAGAAGATGCTCCATGGAGCAGTCGACCTCACCCTGCTCCGTGAAAAGCCAAGTCACAATGGAAGAAGAGGAGGAGGAGGAGGGCAAGGGAGGAAGAAGGGGATGGAGAGGAGGTGGAGAAAAAGGAAAGGGTAGAAGCAACAGGAGGAGGAGGAGGAGAAAAAAGAGAGGAGGATAGAAATGAGAGGAGAAGAAGACAGAGAAGGAGAGGAGAGAGAAGGAGGAGGAAGGAAAAAAAGGGAAATATAGAAGAAATAGGAGGAGGAGAAAAGGGAGAGGAGAAGGATAGAAGGGAGAAGAGGAAGAAAAAACGGAGATAGAGAAAAAGGAAAGGATAGAAGCAAGAGGAGGGAGAATAGAAAAAGAGAGAGGAGGATAGAAGTGAAAGGATGAGAAGACAGAAAAGGAGACGAGGGGAGGAGGAGGAGGAAGAGAAAAGGGAAAGATAAAAGGAAGAGAAGAAAAAAGAGAGGAGGATAGAAGTGAGAGGAGAAGAAGACGGAGAAGGAGAGGAGGGAGAGGAGGAGGAGGAGGAAGAAGAGAAAAAGGGGAGAAAGAAAGAAAGAAAGAAAGAAAGAAAGAAAGAAAGAAAGAAAGAAAGAAAGAAAGAAAGAAAGAAAGAAAGAAAGAAAGAAAGAAAGAAAGAAAGAAAGAAAGAGGAGAGAGAGCGGAGAAGGATGGAAGGAAGAGGAGGAGGAGGACAAGAGGAGAAGAAGAAGGGGAGGAGATGGAGAAATAGGAAAGCACAGAAGCAAGAGGAGGAGGATAGAAGTGAAAGGATGAGAAGACAGAGAAGGATAGGAGGGAGAGAAGGAGGAGAAGAAAAAGGAAAAATAGAAGGAAGAGGAGAAAAAGGAGAGGAGAAGGATCGATGGGAGAGGTGGAGGAGGAGACAGAGAAAGATGGGAGGGAGAATTCCTGAGCTAACATGACTGGAGAAAGAATTCTGGGGGTTGAAGTCCACAAGTCTTAAAGCTGTCAAGTTGGAAGACCCCTGCTTTATACAACCAAGGATTGTGTTAGCTTTTTTGGCTGCCGCCACACACCGCTGGCTCATGTTTTAAGGGACCATCCACTAAGATTCCAAGATCCCTCTCACGGTTACTGTCTTTGAGCCCAAGTTTCACCTAATCTGTACTTGCACCATCATTTTTTTCCCTGCCCTGCTGTAAAACCTTGCTATATAATATATTCACAATCATCTTACATCACGCCAGGAAGTCTCATCTGCATGGGGGGCGGGGGGCGGAAAAAAATGACCCTTTTAGCTTTTTGACAGCGTTGATGGTCGGAAAAGACAGAAGATCAACACGACGGTGATAGGGACGGTGGAATAAATTAGTTAATTTCCACTTGATGAAAATGTTTATATTGTTTTTCGCGTGACTCTATTCCAGTCTATTTCCACATTAATCTGGTGGTTTTTTTACAAGTCTGGGAGGAAATTTGACGTGAAAGACGGACGCTGTTTAAACATTCCCTGGCCTGCTGGTTTTAGCCGAAGGTGCTGCTTTCCTTTCAAACAGATGACAATCAATGTAACCCCTAGAAGGACGTTTTTCCCCCCCAAACACATATTAACGTGCACGTCTTTTGTGGAAAGTTTTTACAATACTTTCACGGCAAATGCGTATTTTGTAGCGTGCTCTCTCCGTTTTTGCAAGCATGAGGGCTGTCTTTTTTCCATTCCTCGACTTACAAACATTTCTTTAGTGACCCTTTGAAGTTACAATGGCACATTGCATCATCCTTATGATCAAAATTCGGGGAGTTTGCAACAGCAGTGGTGGGATTCAAACAGTTTTACTACTGGTTCTGCGGGCGTGGCTTGGTGGGCGTGGCTTGGTGGGCGTGGCAGGGGAAAGTGACTGCAAAATCTCCATTCCCTTCCCACTCCTGGGGGAAGATTACTGCGAAAATCCCCATTCCCTCCCCACCCCACTAACCTGCTTTCCAGCTCCGTTCTCCTGTGCAGGGCAACCAAAGGAGACCCAGCTGATCCAGCTGGGACTCAGGAGGCAGAGAATAGATGCGGGCGGGGCCAGTCAGAGGTGGGATTTGCCGGTTCTCCGAATGACTCAAAATTTTCGCTCCCGGTTCTCTAGAACTGGTCAGAACCGGCTGAATACCACATCTGGGCAACTGGCATGTACGTAGGACGGTTGCACTGTCCCAGAGTCAAGTGGGTGCTTCATCGTAGGAGGTTTTTAAGAAGAGACTGGACAGCTCTTTGTCTGAAATGGTATGGGGTCTCCAGCTTGAACAGGGGGTTGGACTAGAAGACCTCCAAGGTCCCTTCCAGCTCTATTCTGAATTGAAATTGAATGGATCACCAGTCCTACAAGGAAAGGCAATGGGGGAAGCCAGACTTGCTTAAGGACTATGTCAATGACAATTAATGACAATTAATTAATGACAAAATTGACTTAACAACTGCAATGATTCACTTAATAGCTGAGGCAAGAAAGGCCGTAAAGTGAGGCAAAACTCACTTAACTGCTCTCTCGCTTAGCAACAGGAATTTGGGATTCAGTTGCAATTGAAAACTGTAATGTAATGTATTTTTTTCTATATCAATGATATCAAATTACTGGGAGCTCCATTAAAGATCCTTGGATGCTTCAGCAGAACAAAAGATATCAAAATTGTGAACTAGGATTTCTTCCAAGGACTTTCTTCACCTTATCAGGCCCACTTCTCCTTCTCCCTCTTTTCTCCTCCTCCTCCTGCTCCTTCTCCTGCTCCTCCAGGTTTTCTTTCCCTCCTCCTGACTTTTCCCCTTCTTTTCCTCCTCCTCCATTCTCTTTCTCCTCCACCCTCTTTCATCTTCTACTTCCTCCTCTTCTCCTCTTTTCCTCTCCTCCATCTTTTCCCTCCTCCTCCTCTTCCTCCTCCTGCCTCCACCTCCTCCCTACTTTTCCTTTTCCTCCCTCTTTCTTCTTCCTCCTCCTCCTCTTCTTTCTCATCCTCTTTTTTGCTCCTCCTCCTCTTCCTCCTTCTCATCCTCTCTCTTTTTCCCTCCTCCTCCTCTTCCTCTTCCTCTTCCTCCTCCTGCCTCCTCCTCCTCCTCTTCCTCCTCCTCTTCTCCAGAAACCAACCTCCTTTCTAGCACTTCTATTAGTCTTCATCTGTCTTAAAACTTTCTATAAATATAGCCAGATTTATAAACCAGCCCTTATAAATTACCATTTGGATTTTGGGAACCTACAATTTCACGAGAACACCTATTACCAGAGTTATTTTTTTCTACAGGCAATGACCTCATGTTTTCAGAATCATCTCTTGCCAAAGATTTCCTGTGGTGGAAAGCTTGCAGCTAAAGATAAGGCACTGAGCAGTTCAACCCTATTCTCCGGACAACTTTTATATGGCGTTAATCAATGTTTCAGAAAGATACAGGGAGAAGCATGAAATGAGCAAAACTTACTCTGGAGTTTCTTCAAAGTAATAGCAGAGGAGAGGGAGGGAGCGAGAGGGAGAGAGAGAGGGGGGGGGGAGAGGAGAAATATGCCACCTGTTTTCTGTTTACATGAAATGTATCTTGCGGATTCCGGGATCGTGAACATGACTTCATTTTTCTAAAAATAGACAAGGATCTCTCTGGAATTAGCATGCCTCAAAATCGAAGAGTTTCTTCTACTCTTTTATTCCCCCACCCCCCACCCCTTTTGGCAAATTGTAAAGGTCTGCATGAAACATTTAACAGCAGGGATAAATAATGCATGGCATAAAATATTGTGTTAATATATTGACAAATATACGGATAAAGTATTAATGTGATTATGGATCACCAAGTCTTTCTTTCTGTATTTCTTTTCTACTTGGCTACATATTTATAAAGCACTCCCTTGTGTAATCTATGCTTTTCCTTCCTTCCTTCCTTCCTTCCTTCCTTCCTTCCTTCCTTCCTTCCTTCCTTCCTCCCATTGGCCTTCATTCCTTCTTCCTTCCCTCCCTCCCTCCCTCCCATTGGCTTCTATTCCTTCCTTCCTTCTTCCTTCTTTCCCTCCCTCCTTCCCATTATCCTTCCTTCCTTCTTCTTTTCTTCCTTCCTTCCCTCCCTCCCTCCCTCCCTCCTCCTCCTTCTCTCTCTCTCCCTCCCCCCCTCTCTCTTTCTTTCCTTGTTTCTCATGGTGAGGTTTAATGGCCCTGGGTGGCATAGCCAGACTGAAGTTACCAGGGTTCAGAGTTCCCAACTAACTGAGGAAACCCACAGTAGGACTTTAAAACAATCTTTCTCTCTCTTTCTCTCCCTCTCTCTCCCTCTCTTTCCCTCTATCTCTTAGTTTAGTTTAGTTTATTGTCATTGCACCTCATACAATGAAATAAAATGCCATCTTCAGTGTACATTGTAACCCACTCTGCCTCTCTCTTTCTCTTTCTCTTCCTCCTTCCCTCCCTCTCCCTTCCTCTCTCTTTCTCTCTTTCTCACTCTCCCTCCCTCCTTCCCTCTTTTCTTCAGCCTACCAAAGTGGGAAAAGAGATTTTGAATAAGTTTCCTTGAGGCCCTGCGGGGTAGGGTGAAACCAGAGGTGGTAACTGCATGTATTTGAATATATAGAACCTTCTACCTATCAAACTCCAATTACACCTGACTCTTTTGACTGGAGAAATATGACTAACTTAAGGAATACGAGGGGCGATCATGTGTTTTCCCTTTGTGGCCCTAATTTATTTTTATGTAGTTTAAATTGTTATGTAAAAGTTGTCCTGAAGCAATAAACTATGTACTATTTAAGAAAAACAGAAGTTAATTACCATAGTGCTCGTCATAGGGGAAATGTGTGACACACAGTGAGATGCTGGACTAGGGATAAGGAAGGCCAGATTCAGTCTCCTACCCACCAGCTATGGAAGCTCTCTGAGGAACTTTACAAGAATCCTTGAGGAGTTATCACAGAGAAGAACGTGTTGACCTATTCTCCAAAGCCTGAAGGAAGACAAGAAGTAACAGATGGAAACTCCTTAAGGAGAGATCCAGCCTAGAAGTAAACAGCAATTTCCTGAGAGTGAGAACAATTAACCAGTGGAAGGACCTCCCTCCAAAAAATAGTGGGTGCTCCATCACTGGAGGTTTTCAAGAAGAGATTGGACTCAGCTTGCACATGATAGCAGTCTTCCAATATCTCAAGGGCTGCCCCAAAGAAGAGGGAGTCAAGCTATCCTCCAAAGCCCCTGAGGACAGGACAAGAAGCAATGGATGGAAACTAATCAAGGAGAGAAACGACCTAGAACTAAAGAGGAATTTCCTGACGGTGAGGACAATTAACCAGTGGAACGGCTTGCCTCCAGAAGTTGTGAGTGCTCCATCACTGAAGGTGAAGAAGAGATTGGGCAACCATTTGTCTGAAATGGTAAAGGGCTTCCTGCCACGAGCAGGGGGTTGGACTAGAAGATCTCAATGGTCCCTTCCAACTCCATTACTCTAAAGTCTTATGTTCTATAGGCACCCTCTCTTGGTCCCATTTAACTTTTTAGGATTCTTTTTTGGATTTGGATTGGGGAAATACAGTTCTACTCCCAATCTTAGCTACAGAGGTTTCCTGTGTCTCAGTTCAGAAGTTCATGTGGTAAAGTAGTGAAGGTGTTGGACTAGGGGTGGAGGGATCCGGCGTCTGGTGTACTTTTAATCAGGGAAGATCCTGAGGGGATGTTGACTCGATCAAACATTATCTTACCTCAGAGTTGTGGGGGGGGGGGGGGAGGAAGTACTATGCACAGTATCCTGAGAACGTCTTGCAAAAGGTAGAAGATACATGCGTTTTTATGTCCTTGTAAGCCGCCTTGGTTCGCCATGTGTAAATTTTCTAAATAAATAAATAAACAAATCAAATCAGATCAATGCATTATATATTGATGATTGTTTTTGTACAGCAAATCAAATCTTTTCAACCATGTATTTATAGAACATAGAACACAGAATAACAAGGAAGGGAAGGGAGGGAGGGAGGGAGGGAGGGAGGGAGGAGAGTGGATGTGATGGAAGGGAAGGGAAGAAGGAAGGAAGGAAGGAAGGAAGGAAGGAAGGAAGGAAGGAAGGAAGGAAGGAAGGAAGGAAGGAAGGAAGGAAGGAAGGAGAGTGGATGTGATGGAAGGGAAGGGAGGAAGGAAGGAGAGTGGAGAAAAAGGAATGGAAAGGAAGAAAGGAAGGAGACTGGAGAAAAAGGAATGGAATGGAGGAAGGAAGGAAGGAAGGAAGGAAGGAAGGAAGGAAGGAAGGAAGGAAGGAAGGAAGGAAGGAAGGAAGGAAGGAAGGAGAGTGGATGTGATGGAAGGGAAGGGAGGAAGGAAGGAGAGGGGAGAAAAGGGAATGGAAGAGAGGGGAGGGAAGGAAGGAGAGTGGATGTGATGGAAGGGAAGCAAAGGGAGGAAGGAAGAAGAGTGGAGAAAGGGAAATGGAAGGGAAGCGGGGAAGGAAGGAAGGAGAATGGAGAAAAGGGAATGGAAGGGAATGGAAGGGAGGGAAAGAAAGAGGGAGGGAGGGAAGGAAGGAAGGAGAGTGGATGTGATGGAAGGGAAGGGAGAAGGAAGGAAAAGAAGGGGAAAGGAAGGGAAGATGAGCAAAAGGAAGCAATATAAATTGGTGACACAGACTAAAATTGTATCTATCATCTATCTTCCTGTCTTTCTGTCTGCCTATCTATCATTTCTCTCTGTCTCTCCATCCATGTCTGTCTGTCTGTCTGTCTGTCATCTCTCTCTCCCTCTCTCTCTCCCTATCTATCTATCTATCTATCTATCTATCTATCTATCTATCTATCTACATACTTACTGACCTACCTATTTACAATATCTATCTACCTAGTGATTAAGATGCTACTAATCAACCTGCAATGGATCCAAAAACAATCAGCAGCTTTATTATTTTTCCTTCCCTATAATCTTTGTATCTATTCCTTACGATTTTTGGCATTGCCTCACAAAAGAGTATGACTAAGATGTATGTTAGATCCATATAATATCCCCTCTTTCGTATCAAATCTTCCTCCCAAAGAAAAATCTTTAAAGATTTCCATTATACAATCTTCTCTGTACCTGTGACAGGTCTGATGTCTGCAGAATGGATGAATT
>CM042834.1:272979182-273064438 GCA_023653725.1 Bungarus multicinctus | reverse complement strand
AGGCAGGACATTCAAGAGGGGCGGGGCCCCCACAGAGAAGGCCTTACTCCTAGGGGCCGCCAGGCGACACATAGAAGCCGACGGCACCCGAAGAAGGCTCTCCCTGTGGGAACGCACAGGTCGGTGGGAGATTACTGGCAGAACGCGGTCCTGCAGATAACCTGGTCCAATGCCATGGATTGCTTTAAAGGTCAAAACCAGAACCTTAAAGCGAACCCGGAAAACCACCGGCAACCAATGCAGCTCGCGCAGGAGAGGCGTCACATGGGAGCTTTGTGACATACCCATAACCACCCGCACGGCCACATTTTGTACCAGTTATGGTTGAAGCTGAAGTATTCATTGACAGGTAAGTCATTGCAATGTATGATTTTATATACCATATTTAGATCAGACCGAAGATGGCGTAATTCAAGGTTTTCTAGGTCTAGAATTTCAAGTCTGGTGGCATAAGGTATTCTGCAACGAGTAGAGGAGTGGAGAACTATTCTTGGGAAATATTTCTGGACTTTCTCAACTGTGCTAATATCAGATATGTAATGTGGGTTCCAGACTGATGAGCTGTGTTCGAGTATTGGTCTAGCAAATGTTTTGTATGCTCTGGTTAGTGTGATATTACCAGAGAAAAAGCTACGTAGGATTAGGTTAACAACTCTTAATGCCTTTTTGGCTATGTAGGTACAGTGGGCTCTAGCACTTAGATCATTAGAGATGAGTATTCCAAGTTCCTTTACACAGCTTGGATCATCAACAAGGTCTTGACTATTCAGGTTGTATTTTATTTTCTTATTTTGTTTTTGCCAATATGTAAGACAGAGCATTTATTTGTTGAGATTTGAAGTTGCCATTTGTTTCACCATTCTGATACATAATCAAGGTCTTTTTGAAAGGTAGCAGTATCGTCTGTGGTATTGAACAGCTTTACATCATCAGCAAAGAGAATACAGTTGCTCTTGATATGATCACAGAGGTCATTTATGTAGAGTATGAAGAGAGTTGGTCCTAGAACACTGCCTTGGGGGACACTAGAATTGACAGGTACAGAATTTGATAGAACACTCCCAATTTTGACCATTTGTTGTCTGTTTGACAGGAATGCTTCTTCCCAGGTACGCAGGTGTCCAGAGATTCTGTAAGATTTTAGTTTTAGGAGTAATTTGTTGTGTACCACTGAATCAAAGGCTTTACAGAAGTCTATGTAGATTGCATCTATTGCTTTATCCTGATCGAGTTGTGTAGTCCATATGTTTTTGCAGTGTAAGAGTTGCAGATTACAGGATAGTTTTTTTCTGAAACCAAATTGTTTATTAGAGAATATGTTATTTGTCTCTAAGTGGAGGATAATGGATTGGTTAATAATTGATTCCATGACTTTACAGGTGATGCAGCATAAGGAGAAGAAATTTCCTAGGTAGGAAAATTCATCCACTGGAACAGCTTGCATTTAGATGTTTGGGTGCCTCATCACTGGAGGCTTTCAAGAAGATACTGGACAGCCATTTGTCTGAAATGGTATAGACTCTCCTGCTTGGGCAGAGGGTTTAACTAGATGATTTTCAAGATGTCATCTCTTCTCTTCTTTCTTCCCTTCCCTCTTCTCCTCTCTCCTCTACTCCATCTGTTCTATTCTGTTCTGTTCTATTCCACTCCATTCTATTCTACTTTGAGCCATTTCTCCAGCTCCACGGAAACCCCAGGAACTTCCCACTGGAATTTGTTGACAAATAACTGATTTTTCACAGGCACAATTTTTTCCTAAGCTTCGGAAAAGCGATTTAATTCAGTTCCTTAACAATGTATTTCAGCTACTTTTAATATGGAAAATATTGAAACTGTCTGGTTTCAGACCACATGACTCTAAACCTTTTCATTCCTTAAGTGAATCCAGATATTTTATTTTTTAATTTTTCCTCATATCTTATTTTTGGTTCCTATTCCCCCCCATCAGAATGGAGATATATATGTGAGGGAGGGAAAGAAAGTCCCAGAAAAGCATTGGAATTTGTCTTTATGAAAAAAATACTGCAGATATTTTGCCAAAAAGGACAGATAGTGAAAATGGATTAGTTCATTTGAGCAGTATGTGGGGAAAAATGTATTTCCTGAAGCAGGTGGTGCGGATAGGGAGAAGAGAGGAAAAAAAATGTTGTGTACTAAAAAGTGTTCTCTAAAATGTGATTTTTCGCATCAGGAGAGAAAACAGCAAAAAATCACTTGGCCATGGAGAGCTGGCAGAAGCTCCAGAGAAATCTTTTGGTTTTGCTGATTCTGGAAGGGGGAAAAATGAAATATATATTCAACTAGATCTCAAGAAAATAGGTCAAAAATAATGGAAAATGTAACGTACCAACTGCCCTGGACCCGGCTGTTTTAAATAAGTATCGTCCAGTCTCCAACCTTCCCTTTTTAGCGAAGGTTGTTGAGAGTGTGGTGGCGCGTCAGCTCCCTCAGTACCTGGAGGAAGCGACTTACCTCGATCCTTTCCAATCGGGCTTCAGGCCCGGGCATAGTACCGAAACATCATTGGTCGCGTTGGTTGATGATCTCTGGAGGGCCCGTGACAGGGTTTATTCCTCTGTCCTGGTCCTGTTAGATCTCTCGGCGGCTTTTGATACTATCGACCATAGTATCTTATTGCGGTGGTTGGAGGGGTTAGGAATTGGAGGAACTGTCCTATAGTGGTTCTTCTCCTTCCTCTCTAACCGCTCGCAATTTGTGTTGACGGGGGGGGGGGAGAGGTCCACCTCTAGGCCCTTCATTTGTGGAGTGCCTCAGGGGTCAGTCCTCTCCCCTCTTTTGTTCAATATTTATGTGAAGCTGCTGGGGGAGATCATCCGTGGTCTTGGGGTGCAGTATCATCTGTATGCTTATGATACTCAGCTTTACGTCTCCACCCCAAACCACCCCAACGATGCTGTGGAGGTTGTGTCCCGGTGCCTGGAGGCCGTGCGGATTTGGATGGGCAGGAACAGGCTCCAGCTCAACCCTTCCAAGACTGAGTGGCTGTGGTTTCCAGCACCTCGATATAGTCAGCTGACTCTGTCGCTGGCTATTGGAGGAGAGATCTTAACCCCCACAGAGAGGGCTCGCAATTTGGGCGTCCTCCTGGATGCATGGCTGACTTTAGAAGATCATATTACAGCCATCTCCAGGGGGGCTTTTTAACAGGTTCACCTGATTCACCAGTTGCGGCCCTTTCTGGATCGAGACGCCTTATGCACAGTCACTCATGCCCTTGTCACCTCCCACCTGGACTATTGTAACACTCTCTATATGGGGCTCCCTGCGGGGAGCACCCGGAGGCTTCAACTGGTACAAAATGCGGCCATGTGGGTGGTTATGGGAGCGTCACGAAACTCCCATGTGACGCCTCTCCTGCGCGAGCTGCATTGGTTGCCGGTGGCCTTCCGGGTTCGCTTTAAGGTTCTGGTTTTGACCTTTAAAGCATTCCATGGCATTGGACCAGGCTATCTGCAGGACTGCGTTCTGCCGGTAGTCTCCCACCGACCTGTGCGTTCCCACAGGGAGGGCCTCCTTCGAGTACCGATGGCATCTATGTGCTGCCTGGTGACCCCGAGGAATAGGGCCTTCTCTGTGGGGTTTTAAATTTTGGGATTTTAATATTCGGGGTTTTATTAATTTATTGGGGGTGGGTATAATTTTAATTTTTAAGGTAGCCTTAGGATGTTTAATCTTCTTTTAACTTTTATAATTGTAGAATGTTTTATGGTTGGCTATACACCGCCCTGAGTCCTTCGGGAGAAGGGCGGTATATAAATGTGTTATATAATAAATAAATAAATAAAATATTTGAGTCAGAAATCAAAATAACTGAGTCAAAAGGGGCCTTAGAGGTCTTCTAGTCCAACCCCCTGTTAAGCACGAGATGCTATACTATTTCAGACAAATGGATGTCCAGTCTTGTCTTAAAAGCCTGCAGTGATGGAGCATCCAAAACTTCTGGAGGCAAGTTATTCCACTGCTTTATTGCTCTCAGTGTCAGGAAATTTCTCCTTAGTTCTAGGTTGCTTCTCTCCTTGATGAGTTTCCATCCATTGCTTCTTGTCTTGCCTTCAGGAGCTTTGGCAAATAGATTGACCCTCTCTTTCTTATGGCAGCCTTTTAGATATTGGAACACTGCTATCATATCATTTCTAGTCCTAATTTTCACTAGACAACGCAAACTCAATTCCTGCAACCATATGATAGAACAGAATAGAGTGGAGTGGAGTGGAGTGGAATAGAATAGAATAGAATAGAATAGAATAGAATAGAATAGAATAGAATAGAATAGAATAGAATAGAATAGAATAGAATAGAATAGAATATATGGAATGGAATAAAATAGAATAGAAAGTTTTATTGTCACTTTAAATATTTCATATTAATCATTAATATGAAATATATTATATATATTATTCAGTCTGTAATCTGCACCTGTATAACTGTCTGGTTTGGTTCTGCAACCCAACAGGATAGACACAGACTTCAGAGGATAATTAGGATTGCAGAAAAAACAATTACTACCAACCTGCCTTCAATCAAGGACCTATATACTGCACGAGTCAAAAAGAGGGCTGTGCAGGGGTGGGATTATATCGGTTCGGACCAGTTTTATAGAACCGGTTGTTATGATTCTGCACAGTTTGGAGAATCGGCAAATCACACCACTGGCCTGAGAGCAGAGCTGAACCTTCCTTAGGATTAAAGCTTCTATTTTTCAGTGCAGACTCAGGCAGCAGATTGCAGAAAGATCTGCGAGTGACTCTGTGATTCTGCAAGCAGCTCAATCTGCCTGCCTGCCTTGCCTCATTTGGGGTAAAAGTTGCTATTTTAAAAAATAAAAAAATCAATATTTACATAAATATTTAAAATGTTTACATACAAGCCATGCCCAGCCAGTCACATGTCCACCAAGCCACACCCACAAATTAGGGCACGTCCACAGAACCGATTTTTAAGAAATTTTAATCCTACCCATGGGGCTGTGAAAATATTTACAGACTCCTCACATCCTGGACATAAATTGCTTCTATTCCTACCCTCAAAACGACACTATAGAGCACTGCACACCACAACAACCAGACACAAGGACAGTTTTTTTTTCCCTCTAATGCCATCACTCTGCTAAACAAAACATTCCCTCAACACTGTCCAACTATTTACTAAGTCTGCATTACTATTACTATTAATCCCCCCTCCTTCCTTTCACCCATCCCCTCCCACTTGTGACTGTATAACTGTAACCTTGTTGCTTGTATCCTAATGATTTTCATTGATAGTTTCCTAGTATGATTTGATTGCTTATTGTACCCTATGACTATTCTTAAGTGATGTACATTATGATTCTTGACTCTTGATGAATGTATCTTTTCTTTTATGTACTGAGAGCTGAGAGCATTTGCACCAAGACAAATTCCTTTTGTGCCCAATCACACTTGGCCAATAAAGAATTCTATTCTATTCTATTCGTTTCCAAAATGAAGGTAAGCAGCAATTCAATCATTGGCTATCAAGCAGAATTGTGGGTAGTTAAGAGGAATATTATTGAGTTTGATGACCTTGGAAGCCTCCTTCTTAACACCTCTGGGGAAACAAAAAAGATGGACTTCCATTTCAATAAATAAAAAGTAAATATTGTCACATATTTTCATGCCGAAGAGAGAGAGAGAGATGTCAGTCGAGGAGTAAAAACTTGGAGCCCTCAAGAACAAGGGACATTAACTATCAAAGATATTATGAATCACAAGGCACCTATTTTCAATAAATGTTCATTGGCTCATTTACCATGGGACTCAGCAACATACATCAAAATTCAGGGCTTTGCTCGGTATGTAAAGGTGTAAAGAAATGGATGTGGGAGATATCCTTAGAAGAGGCATACTGATTGCCCACCCGTTGGCTTTTCTGGGTTCAAGCCAACTGACCCAATGCAGATCCTCCATCCCAAAAGAAGTTTTAACCAAAGCTACGGCACATGAGAAAAAGAATCTTAACTTCATTTCCTTTGACTTTGAGAAGGTTATATACAAGGTTGACCATGTCAACACATACAGCATGATTTATCTGGAGCTCTCAATAATGTTCCAGCTGACAGACATCTGTTTAAGGGGAAAGTTACAGGAATCTTTCCTGGTGTCTTAAACTGAAAATGCACCCAGAAGATTGGAAAATAAAAATGACACAACCCTACCATAAAAATGACTTGGCATCCACCCTATCAATCCAGAGGCCTTATTGGTGATAAACCAAGGAGAAGGGTTTGCAGTATTTTTCACGAGGAAACAAAATTTGGTAACTAAAACCTAGGAGTCTTTATCAGCTCAGAGAAATTGTTCACGGCAATATAAAAAAGATGTTGAGACTCTAGAAAAAATACAGAGAAGAGCACCCAGGATGATTAGGGGACTGGAGACTAAAACATATGAAGAATGGTTACAGGAACTGGGCCTGGCTAGTCTAGTGAAGAGAAGGACCAGGGGATATATGATAGCAGTCTTCCAATATTGGAGGGGCTGCCACAGAGAGGAAGGGGTCAAGCCAGAGGTGGGATTCTACCAGTTTGCACCTATTTGCTAGAACCAAATGTTAACATTCTAAGCAGTTTGGAGAACCAGTTGTTAGAGGGAATTACTGGCCTAATCCTGTAAGGAAGGCAGGAAGGAAACATTCTGGTGTTGCTTACAGAAACTGCCTCTCTGTTAACCCTTATTATATTCTTGGCAGGACTAGACTTCCTGTCCCAGGAACTTCTCTGGCGTTTTTTTCCCCTCCTTTGCTGCTACTTTGCTTGTGTGGAGTGACCATTCAAAGTTACAATGGCACTGAAAAAAGTGACTTATGACCATTTTTCACACTTACGACTGTTGCAGCATCCCCATGGTCATGAGACGCCAGGCGAGAAGATGTGTGCCTCGATGTGAGTGATATTGAGTTGGCAACGCCCAGCCAATAACATGACCACCAAGCCACATCCACCAGTCACATGACCATGCCCACCAACTAAGCCACGCCTACAGAACTGGTTGTTAAACAGTTTGAATCCCACCCCTGGGTCAAGCTAATTTCTAAAGCGCCTGTAGGCTAGACAAGGAATAATGGATGGAAACTGAACAGTGAGAGATTCAACCTGGAAATAAGGAGAAACTTTCTGACAGTGAGAATAATCAACCCATGGAACAGAAGTTGCCCTCAGAAGTTCTGGGAGCTTTATCACTGGAGGCTTTCAAGAAGAGATTGGACTGCCATTTGTCAGAAATGGTGTAAGGTCTCCCACTTGGGCAGGAGTTGGACTAGATGATCTATAAGGTCCCTTCCAATTATCGATTATCTGACTTATAAAAGTGGTTGGAATGAAGTGGAATTCTTTTACACACTCTAGCAACCCAAAACACCAGGAAAAGGGAAATAGACCATTTATTAAAAAAAAAAAATATTTCAAGAAAATAAATAGCTTTTTTCCCCAAAAAATGCCTGACCCCTCAGCCTGCTACACAACCACCCACCCAAGCTAGAAAAGGGATAACACAGCTATACATCAAAACAATGGACTATCAATCAGAATAGACAAGGAAAGGACCTTTCAAACAGGAAACCTTTTCAGTCTTAAAATCCTCCAGTGTTGGAGCAAACCACAACTTCTGGGGGCAAGCTGTTCCACTGGTTAGTTGTTCTCACTGTTAGGAAGTTTCCCTTTAATTCCAGGCTGCTTCTCTCCTTGAGGAATTTCCATGCATTGTTTCTCGTCCTGCCTTCTGGTGCTTTGGAAAATAAGTTGACCCCCTCTTCTTTGTGGCAGCCCCTCAAATACTAGAAGACTGCTATCAAGCTCTCTGATTTTTACTGCTTTGTTGCCACTCAGGAGTCTGCTCAAAATAGCCTTATCCAGAAGTCAGAATATCCCCCTCTGTTTAGTAAATCTTGAGTAATTCTGATAAAAATAGCACTTTAATGTGCCTGCTTTATTTATTTATTTTTTTTAAAGGCAACTCAATATCCACAGAAGTTCTTTTGGTTAAAAGCCTTCCGTCTGGAAGGGAATAGTAATGCTCACAACAAAGGAGAAATAACTTGGACACTCTCTTCAAAGTTGCACAATGTGCAAATAAACAGAGAATTGCCTCTGTAAATAAGAGCATCAAAATGTCTCTTCCAATTTCCCTGATATTTTTTTCCTCTCTCTTGCAAAAGACATTTCTGTTCTTCTACTTTATTCTTGGGTAGGAAGGGGAAAATATGGGTTAACAAGAAAGGGGAGCTTTTTCTATATTATTATTCCTAGAATTTAGGTTTCTGATAATGAAGAAGCCATGTAAGAAGAATATTCTGATCAGTGGTGGGATTCAAGTTATTTTACTACCAGTTCTGTGGGTGTGGCAGGGGAAGGATACTGTAAAATCTCCATTCCCACCCCACTGCTGAGGAAAGGATACTGCAAAATCCCCATTCTCTCCCCACTCCACTAACCTGCTTTCCAGCTCTGTTCTCCTGTGCAGGGCAACCAAAGAATACCCAGACGATCAGCTGGGACTCAATGGGAGGCGGAGAAGAGATGGGGTTGGCGGGGCCAGTCAGAGGTGGGATTTGCCGGTTCTCCGAACTACTCAAAATTTCCACTACCGGTTCTCCAGAATCTGTCAGAACCTGCTGAATACCACTTCTGATTCTGATGAATCTAGGACAGGGGTGTCAAACTCAAGGCCCAGATGTCGGATCCAGCTTGCAAGGTGTTTAGATTTGCCCCATGGTGCTGGCCTGGAAACAACAAAGGACCAGCTCATGGTGCCTCTGCCAGCCAAAATGGAGCTAAGGGGAGATGTGTGGCCCCCATGTGCTCCGTTTTCAGTTGTGATGACCTCCTGAAGCTCTTTGCTAGTGAAAATGGAGCTCAGGGGGCCACATGCTGTTTTCGCTGGCAGAAGGCTGCAGGAGGCCCTTGTGGCTGAAAATGGGTGCAGGAGGGCCACCGCAGCGTAGCTGGCTATAAGGAGCATTCCTCATCTCCATCTGATGGCCATTCAACCAGCACTGTCCAAAGAAATTTCCGTGGTCATCACAGAGCACCGTAACCTTCCCATTGAAGTGGTACCTATTTATCTACTCGCATTTGCATGCATTTGAACGGCTAGGTTTGGCAGGAGCTGAAGCGAGGATGGGAACTCACCCTGTCAGGTAGTGCTCGGGTCTCAAACCTTTCACAGCCAGCAAGGCCCAGCATCTTAATGGCTGAGCCACTGCCCTGTCCCTTGAGCTAGGAGAAAATCTTGGTAAATGACTATTTGGCCAGCAAAAAGGATTAAAATATTCCTTTAAAAAGATGTGACATAGGAGGATTGGAAGGTGAAGGCAACCGAGGGTGACTCGGTTGTTAGTGTGGATATAAAGTCCTAAAATAAATAGCAAAAGACAAAGCAAAGGGGGAAAATCCCACAAACATTTGATATAGCTTCCATTTAACCTTCATAAGCAACGTTGTAATGCTAGCAACTTAGCTTGTCACTGGTTTATTTCCCCAGCTTTTTAAATGCTAAGAGTGGAGCGCCTTTTAATATGCATAAATAATAACCGAGACACTGTTTATTATTCACAGCAATATACACATTTTTTTTTCGGGCGGGGGGGAGAACACACGTGTGTGTCTCTCTGCACGATAGTTCACAAAATTTTCGTTGCACTTTGCAGAATAAAAGCAAAGTATTGATAAATACTTTTTGCAAATGCACCAAACCAAACCAGCCAGAATGAAATAATTAATGCCCGAAGGCTGAGTGAAATAAACAAGCAAAAAAAGCATTTTTCCTCCTTGTTCTCAAGGAAGTCACTACAGAAAGGACTCTATGAATGGAATGGAATAGGAATAGGAATAGAATAGCATAGCATAGCATAGCATAGCATAGAATAGAATAGAATAGAATAGAATAGAATAGAATAGAATAGAATAGAATAGAATAGGAATAGAGTAGAGTAGAGTTGAGTAGGAATAGGAATAGGAATAGGAATAGGAATAGGAATAGAATAGAATAGAATAGAATAGAATAGAATAGAATAGAATAGAATAGAATAGGAATAGGAATAGGAATAGGAATAGAGTAGAGTAGAGTAGAGTAGAATAGGAATAGAATAGAATAGAATAGAATAGAATAGAATAGAATAGAATAGAATAGAATAGAATAGAATAGAATAGAATAGGAATAGAGTAGAATAGAATAGAGTAGAGTAGGAATAGGAATAGGAATAGGAATAGGAATAGGAATAGGAATAGGAATAGGAATAGGAATAGAATAGAATAGAATAGAATAGAATAGAATAGAATAGAATAGAATAGAATAGAATAGGAATAGGAATAGGAATAGGAAGAGAAGAGAAGAGAAGAGAAGAGAAGAGTTAGAAGGGACCTTGGAGGTCTTCTAGTCCAACCCCCTGCTTAGGCAGGAGACCCTATACCATTTCAGGATAAATGGTTATCCAATCTCTTCTTAAAAACTTCCAAAACTTCAGGAGGCAAGTTGTTCCACTGATTAATTGTTCTCACCGTCAGGAAATTTTGCCTTAATTCTAAGTTGCTTCTCTCCTTGATTAGTTTCCATCCATTGCTTCTTGTCCTTCCCTCAGGTGCTTGGGAGAATAGCTTGACTCCCTCTTCTTTGTGGCAGCCCCTGAGATATTGGAAGACTGCTATCATGTCACCCCCTACTACTTATTTTCATAAGACTAGACATATCCAGTTCCAGCAACCGTTCTTTATGTTTTAGCCTCCAATCCCCTAATCGTCCTGGTTGCTCTTTTCTACACTCTTTCTAGAGACTCAACATCTTTTTTTTTTACATCACAACAACCAAAATTGGATGCAACATTCCAAGCATGGCCTTACCAAGGCATTATAAAGTGGTATTAACACTTCACGTGATCTTGATTCTCTCCCTCTGTTAATACAGCCTAGAACTGTGTTGGCTTCTTTGGCAACTGATGCACATGGCTGGCTCATATTTAAATGGAATAGCTTGCCTTCAGAAGTTGTGGGTGCTCCAGTCACTGGAGGCTTTCAAAAAGAGAGTGGAAAACCATTTGTCTGAAATAATATCGGGTCTCCTATTTGAGCAGGGGTTTGGATTAGAAGATCTCCAATTCAGAGGTGGTATTCAACAGGTTCTGACCAGTTCTGGAGAACCAGCAGCAGAAATTTTGAGTAGTTCGGAGAACTGGCAAATACCACCTCTGACTGGAGATTTTACGTTATTCTTCCCCTGCCATGCCCACCAAGCCACACCCACAGAGCCGGTAGTAAAAGAATCCCACTACTACCTCCAAGATCCCTTCTAACTGTATTATTGTGTATTCTATGTTCTACTGAGCTATTGAGGTCTGTCTCTGCTGAGAGAAAAATCTCCTGCTTTGCGTTCTCCAGCAAACTTTCTCAGCAGTGGATTTTCCATCTAGGGAAATCGGCAGATGCAATAAATGTGTCACATCCTTTTGCAAATGGAAGTGTTTTATTGAAGTTCTAACTAGGACTAGGCTCATAGATTTACATGGAAGACTGACAACAATAAAAACCATATCCCCTCCCTCTCTCCTTCTTTGCCTCATCTCCAGGAAGACTCTTAGCGCATCTTCTTTTGAAATCCTTCAAATGGAAAAAAATAAAATAGAATAGAATCGCACTGGGAGCGGGTGCCAAGCCTTGCCTCATCCTGGGAAACAAACAGACCCCATAGCTGTGCACGATATATGTAATAGTCTTCGGAGACTTTTAAAATCTGTATATATATACAGTTTAAAAAGTAAATTAAAATGATCCCATAATGAAATACAAATCAAGAGTCCCTAGAATGCCTAATCATGTTATTACCCACGAAGTGAATTTCTAATGCCGGCTTCTACCTGATTATTTTTGATAGGCCTGGGTTGTGAATTTCAAAGCGATATAAATTATTAATAAGTCAATTTAAAGATTGCCAGACTCCCTCTGCTCCATGGGATTCCTGACATCACATGAGACCAGGGTCAAAGCTCACCTCCTTAGCTCTAACTTTACTGCAAAGTTCCCTTTTAATTCTCCAATCTACTGTCTTGGAGAGACCAGAATAACGAAGTTGGAAGGGATCTTGGAGGTCTTCTAGTCCAACCCCCTGCTCAGGCAGGAAACGCTACATCAATCTCTTCTTAAAAACTTCCAGTGTTGGATCATCCACAATTTCTGGAGGCAAATTATTCCACCAATTAATTGTTGTCACTGTCAGGAAGTTTCTCCTTAGTTCTAGGTTGCTTCGCTCCTTGATTAGTTTCCATCCATTGTTTCTCATCTTGGTTTCTGGTTCTTTGGAAAACAGTTTGATCCTTTCAACTTTGTAGGAGCTCCTCAAATATGGGAAGACTGCTATCATGCCTCTCCTAATCTTTCTTTTCACTGGATTAGACATTCCCATAACTATTCATCATATGTTTTAGCTTCCAGTCTCCTAATCGTCTTTGTTGATCTTCTCTGTGCTCTTTCCAGAGTCTCAACATCTTTTTTATACCATGACAACCAAAACTGGATGCAATATTCCAAGTGTGCTTTAGCACTAAGCATATCATTTATTAGCCACGGTGGCGCAGTGGTTAGAGTGCAGCTACTTCTGCTGATTGCTGGCTGCCTGCAATTTGGCAGTTCAAATCTCACCAGGCTCAAGGTTGACTCAGCCTTCCCTCCTTCCAAGGTGGGTAAAATGAGGATCCAGATTGTTGGGGGCAAGAGGCTGACTCTGTAAATCACTTAGAGAGAGCTGTAAAGCACTGTGAAGTGGTATATAAGTCTAAGTGCTATTGCTATTGCTATCATTTGTGCTTAACAGATAAGATAATAATCAGAGTTGGAAGGGATCTTATAGGTCATCTAGTCCAACCCCCCGCCCAAGCGGGAGACCCTACACCATTTCTGACAAATGGCAGTCCAATCTCTTCTTGAAGGTCTCAAGAGATGGCGCTCCCACAACTTCCGAGGGCAACTTCTGTTCCACGGGTTGATTGTTCTCACTGTCAGAAAGTTTCTCCTTATTTCCAGGTTAAATCTCTCACTGTTCAGTTTCCATCCAGTATTCCTTGTCTGGCCTACAGGTGCTTTAGAAAATAGCTTCACCCCTTCCTCCCTGTGGCAGCCCCTCAAATATTGGAAGACTGCTATCATGTCTCCCCTGGTCCTTCTCTTTACTAGACTAGCCAAGTCCAGTTCCTGCAACCGTTCATTGTATGTTTTAGCCTCCAGTCCCCTAATCATCCTGGTTGCTCTTCTCTGTACTTTTTCTAGAGTCTCAACATATTTTTTATAATGTGGTGAACAAAACTGGATGCAGTACTCTAGGTGTGGTCTTACTAAGGCTTTATAAAATGGTGTTAATACTTCCCTTGATCTTGATTGTATCTCTCTGTTAATACGACTTAGGATTGCATTAGCTTTTTTGGCTGCCGCTGCACACTGTTGGTTCCTATTTACAGTAGCTGGTTGTCCACTAAGACTCCAAGATCCCTCTCACAGTTACTGCTATTGAGCCTGGTTTCACCCAGTCTATGTGTATACTTTTGGTTTTTCTTGCCTAAGTGTAGGACTTTACTTTTCTCTACATTGAATTTCATTTTGTTAGATATAGCCCAGTGTTCTAGTCTGTCAAGATCCATCTGGATCTTGAGCCTATCTTCTTGGGTGTTAGCTATTCCTGCCAGCTTACTATCATCTGCAAATTTGGTAAGTTCCCCTTCTAGTCCCTCATCTAAGTCATTAATGAAGTGTTTGGATAAGAAGTTTGAAGGGGCCTCTAGCTTACTTTGGCTGCCCCCCTTCCACCCAGGAAAAATAGCTGAGTAAAGTTATCGGGTTAGATTAATATCTGGATGGGAGACCGAAAGGAGATTGTACATAGGTCAGATTCAGAAGTAAATAGTAGCAGGTAGTCCTGGACTTACCACCACAATGGAGCCCCAGATTTATGTTGCTAAAGTGAGACATTTGTTAAGTGAATTTTGACTCATTTTACAACTTTTCTTGTCACTGTTGTTAGGAGAATCAAGGCAATCCTTCAGTAAGTAGCAATGGTTGCTAGGCGAATCTCGTTTCCCGTTTGACTTTGCTTGTCAGATGGTTGCAAAATGCGACCCCGGGACACTGCAATTGTCATAAATGTGAGTCAGTTGCCAAACATCTGAATTTCTATCCTGCAACCCTGGGGATGCTGCAATGGTTGTAAGTGTGAAAAATTGTCATAATTCACCTTTTTCAGTGTTGTTGTAAGTTCAAACAGTCACTAAATGAACAGTTGTAAGTCGAGGACTACCTGTAGTAAGTCAGAGAGCATTTGCACACCATCAGGTAATACATAAGTTGCACCAGTTCCTGGATCACCATTACCTAGGTCCTTATAACCTTCAGTTTAAAGGTAAAAGTTCCCCTCACACATACATGATAGTGGTTTCCCGCTCTAGAATAGAATAGAATAGAATAGAATAGAATAGAATAGAATAGAATAGAATAGAATAGAATTCTTTATTGGCCAAGTATGATTGGACACACAAGGAATTTGTCTTGGTGCAAATGCTCTCAGTGTACATAAAAGAAAAGATACATTTATCAAGAATCATCAGGTACAACACTTAATGATAGTCATAGGGTACAATAAGCAATCAAATCAGATAAGTATACATAGATAGATAGATAGATAGATAGATAGATATGGATGGATGGATGGATGGATGGATGGATGGATGGAAGGAAAGAAAGAAAGAAAGAAAGAAAGAAAGAAAGAAAGAAAGAAAGAAAGAAAGAAAGAAAGAAAGAAAGAAAGAAAGAAAGAAAGAAAGAAAGAAAGAAAGAAAGAAAGAAAGAAAGAAAGAAAGAAAGAAAGAAAGAAAGAATAGAATTCTTTATTGGCCAAGTGTGATTGGACACACAAGGAATTTGTCCTGGTGCAAATGCTCTCAGCTCTCAGTACATAAAAGAAAAGATACATTCATCAAGAATTATAAGGTGCAATACTTAATAATAGTCACAGGGTACAATAAGCAATCAAATCATACTAGGAAACAGTCCATATAAATTGTAAGAATACAAGCAACAAGGTTACAGGCATACAGTCACAAGTGGGAGGGGATGGGTGGTAAGGACTGATGAGAAGATTAATAGTGATAGTAATGCAGACTTTGTAAATAGTTGGACAGTGTTGAGGGAATTATTTGTTTAGCAGAGTGATGGCATTCGGGGAAAAAACTATCCTTGTGTCTAGTTCTTCTGGTGTGCAGTGCTCCGTAGTGTCATTTTGAGGGAAGGAGTTGAAACAGTTTATGTCCGGGATGTGAGGGGTCTGTAGATATTTTCACAGCCCTCTTTTTGACTCGTGCAGTATGCAGGTCCTCAATGGAAGGGAGGTTGGTAGTAATTGTTTTTTCTGCACTCTAGGGGGTGGTGCTCATTTCTGTTACAAAGCCGAAACTGTCCAAAGACATCTCCGTGGTCATGTGGCCGGCATGACTAAATGCCAAAGGTGCATGGAACACTGTTACCTTCCCATCAAAGGGGTTCCTATTTTTCTCCTTGCATTTTTTACACGCTTTCGAACTGCTAGGTTGGCAAAATCTGGGACAATTAATGAGAACTCACTTCGTTAAGCGGTGCTAGGGATTCGAACCACCAAACTGGCAACCTTTATGATCAACTAGCTCATCGTCTTCGCCACTGAGCCACCACACCCCTATAACCTTCCATTTAGCAATATGCAAAATGGTGAAAGCACCTTGTATTAATGGAGAGGGAATTCAGTGAAAAATAAGATGGGGAAGCAAGAATAAATAATCCTATAAAGAGAGATTTCACCAAAAAGCTATCCTCCTTGAATCTTTCCTTTATTTTGCCAAAAGCTCTTTGCTTTGAAAAATGAAAAAAATAAAAAAAATAAAGAGAATCTATGCAGAAGAAAATTTCAACCCTGCCTTAACCTTTGAGAAGTTGCAAGCAATTGTTATTTTTTCCTTCGACTGCAGAGGAGTGTCAGATGACATGTTCCATTAAGTACCGAAAATGTCACTCCCTGTTCTTATTGATCCGAGAGAAAGTACATTGTGCCCTGATCCAAGATGAAGTAGCCAGATCAGAGCCAATTGAGACTTTTGTTGTTATTAGGAAGGAAGGAGGGACAGAGGGAGGGAGGGAGAAGGAAGGAGGCTGATGGGAATGAGAAGGAAAGAAGGAAGGAGGGGAGGAAGGGAGGAAGGGAGGGAGGGAGGAAATGGAGGGGGAAGGAGAGAGAAGGAAGGAAGGAAATGGAAGGGAGAGGAGGGAGAAGGAAGGAAATGGAGGGAGAAGGAAGGAGAAGGAAGAAAGGAAGAAAAATGAGAAAGTGTGGAAGGAAAGAAGGAAGGAGGGAGAGAGGGAGGGAGGGAGAAGGAAGGAGGCTGATGGGAATGAGAAGGAAAGAAGGGAGGAAGGGAGGGAGGGAAGAAGGAAGGGAGGGAGGGAGGAAGGGAGGGAGGGAGGGTGGGGCAGAGGAAATGAAGAGGGAAGGAGAGAGAAGGAAGGAAGGAAATGGAAGGGAGAGGAGGGAGAAAGAAGGAAAGAAATGGAGGGGGAAGGAGGGAGAAGGAAGGAAATGGAGGGAGAAGGAAGGAGAAGGAAGAAAGGAAGAAAAATGAGAAAGTGTGGAAGGAAAGAAGGAAGGAGGGAGAGAGGGAGGGATAGAGGGAGGGAAGGAGGAGGGAAGGAGGAAGGAAGGAAGGAAAAAGGGAAGGAAGGAAGGAAGGAAGGAGAAGGGAAGAAAAGAAGGAAGGTGAGAGAGAAAAAGAAAGTGAAAGAGAAAGAAAGAGAAAGAAAAAAGGGAAGAGGTAGAAAGAAAGGAGAATTAGAGAGAAAAGGGGAAAGAAAGAGAAAGAAAAACAGGCAGGCAAGGAGAATATAAAAGAGAGAGGATGCTGAAATGTTGTAAGTGTGAAAAGGCACTTTTTCCAGTCTCTTTGGATGGTCACTAAACAAACCATTGTAACTCAAGGACTACCTGGATTTGATCAAAAGAGTGTGAACAAGTAAATAATTCAGGTCCAAAATGTCCTTAACTTTAGGACTGCAATTTGTCATACCGACTATGAGAAGTATCTGAGATAGCAAAATCAATAACTCATCTTAATGTATAATAATAACAATAATAATAACAGCAATAATAACAAAATAATAATAATAATAATAATAATAATAATAATAATAATAATAATAATAATAATAATAATTCCTTGGTCCTTGATTTCTGGTCATCAGTAAAGAGACTGCTAAGCTTTATTTACTGCAAATTTCATTGCTGCATCTAAAATTAATCACACTGCTGCTTAATTTTCCCAAATTGCAAACAATCACTTCCTATATAAGCTAGCTGTCTAGTTAGAATCAGGGTGTGTTAAATAGTTGGGCACTGCTCTGTGAGCTGTGGTGGTGCAGTGGTTAGAGTGCAGTGCTGCAGGCTGCTTCTGCTGACTGCCGGCTGCCTGCAATTTGGCAGATCGAATCTCACCAGGCTCAAGGTCAACTCAGCCTTCCGTCCTTCTGAGGTCCGTAAAATGAGGACCCAAGTTGTTGGGGGCAAGAGGCTGATTCTGTAAACTGCTTAGAGAGGCCTACTCAGCCTCCTGAACCACAATGTGGGGGGGCTGTTTTCACCCTCACCGGACTCCAGAGGCTTTCTTCAAGCATTTGGGAGGGCGAAAATGGCGTCCCTTGGGCTCCGGAGGCCCTCTGGAGGCTGGAAATGGGAGCATTTTCGGCCTTCTGGAACTTTAGGTAGGCCTGCTTTTTGCCCTGCCCAGGCTCCAGAGGCTTTCCTTGAGCCTCTGGAAGGGCAAAAACTGTCTCCCCCAGTCTCCGGAGACCCTCTGAAAGTTGGAAACAGGCCTGTTTCCAAACTTCTGGAGCCTCCACGAGACCTGTTTTTTGCTCTCCTCAAGACTCTGTACAGGCCCTGAACTTACCTGGCATCCAAAATGGGCTGTGTGGAGATTCCCGGGAGGAGAGGGACGGGTTAGGTGGGGCCAGACAGGGGTGGGATTTGCCGGTTCATTGAAACAGCCATAAAATTAGCTACCGGTTCACCCGAACCAGGGTGAACCAGTAGCAACCTACCCCTGCTTCCAACTCTGTCTATCTGTACCTGTATCCTCCTACTGAGTCTAACTCAGTGGTCGCCAACCAGTGGGCCGGGGACTACTGGTGGTCCACAAGAAAATGTTGGTGGTCCACAGAGAAATGTCCCCCCCCCCCAAAGCATCCTCCAAAGCAATGAATCCAAGCTGCACAGGAAGACAAGGCTGCACCACCAACATGGCCCATGGGAACACAAGGCTTACGTCCCTTCCATTGCGAACAGCACGAGGTAGTGAGGGGAGTGGGGAAAGGGCGGACTTGCCCCACTCTCCCCATGTACCTCACATGGCCACCGGGCTGCTTCTTTCTTCTGCTTTTGGCTGCACGCAAGGAAAGCAGCAGAAGTCTTTCTTTCTCTCCCCCAAACTCCACCAGAAATGAGTCTTTGGGACCCTGCAAGGCATCCTGCTCCAAGAGGCTGCAACTGCAAAGACTCATTTCTGGCGGAGTTTGGGGGAGAGAAAGAAAGACTTCTGCTGCTTCTATTGCTTTCCTTGCATGAAGCCAAAAGTCTCTCTCTCCCCCTAAAAACAGAGCTGGATACGGTAAAGAATGATCGATCGGTAGGAAAACAGGGTGGGCAGTTTTCCTGCAGACTTTTGGGGGGAATTTTCTTAGGGTCTTTGGTCCGTGGGATTTAAAATTATGAGTTTGGTGGACCCTGAGGTCTAAAAGGTTGGTGATCCCTGGTCTAAATGGGATACATGGATGTTATATGATGGTGTTAAAGGTATTGTGGTAGGATGGAAACAGTTGCCTTTTCCAATTGACAGATGGCAAATTTGTCAGTGCCAATGGTGTTCAAGGGGTGTTTCCAGATGTTTTGGGATTACACCCAAGGAGCCTATTACATTTGGTACAATCTTTGTTTTATTTTGCCACAGTTGTTCTATTTCAATTTGCAGATGTGTTTTGTCTTCTTCTCCAGTTCCTTCACTTCCATTTTGCTGTCTCCAGTTACTGTCGCATCCACTATTCAGATTCTTTTTTGGCTCTTTTTTTGTGTGTTGCTGTTATTATTATCTGTTCACAACAACGTGAAGTCACAACCTCCAATTCTTTGGCTAGGGTTAGCCTTCATATGCATTGAATTGTCTATGCAGATTCTCAGTCATCGTTGTCCCAAAAGTGCTTTTTCAAGTGGCAACTGGACTTTCTATTGTTGTTGTTTTTTTCCTTTGAAGACATTTTGCTTCTCATCCAAAAAGCTTCTTCAGTTTTGACTGAATGGTGGGGAATGGAAGGATTTATATTCCTTACAGACAGCCGGTCATTTGCATTATTTTAGTGAGCTGTTGAGGCCACTTGGTGGTTTCTCAAATCCAGTCCACGGGGTTACCGGCGTAGTGCATACTTGTGCGAAGCCTTACTAAAAGAATGTAAATTTCCATCTGTCTGCAAGGAGTATAAATCCTTCTATTCCCCACCATTCAGTCAGAGCTGAAGAAGCTTCTTGAATGAGAAGCAAAACGTCTTCTAAGAAAAACCAGAAAGTCCAGTTGCCTCTTGAAAAAGCACATTTGGGACAACCTTTTGTAATTGGCAGATGGAAATTTTGTGCACATTTTCTAAGGGCCATCCAAGATGTTTTTGGTATGGTGCCCAGTGTACCAATAACCACTTAAGACCACCCGGGCTGGTTTCTGCCATAACTTTTCGACTTTGATGGTCCAATCTTGTTATTTTGTGATCTCCAGTTCTTTGTCTTGAATTCTTGTGTTATGTGTCCTTGTGTTCTTGTCTTGTGTTATGAGCCTTGACTTATTAACATTAACTGTGGCTGAAAAGGAGAAAGTATGGGTAGTTTATATGGCAATACCAGGAGATAGTAAAATAGCAGAACAACAGAGTTGGCAGGGAGCTTGGAGGTCTTCTAGTCAAGCCCCCTGCTCAACCATTCCAGAAAAGTGGCTGTCCAGTCTCTTCTTAAAATCCTCCAGTGATGGAGCACCTACAATTTCTGGAAACAAGTTGTTCCACTGTTTAATTGACCTCACTGTCGGGAAGTTTCTCCTTAGTTCTAGGTTGGATCTCTCCTTGATTAGTTTCCACCCAGTGGTGAGATTTAATTTTTTTTTTACTACCGGTTCTTTGGGCATGGCTTGGTGGGTGTGGTGTGGCTTGGTGAGTGTGGCTTGGTGGGCGTGGCTTGGTGGGCGTGGCAGGGGAAAGATACTGCAAAATTTCCATTCCCTCCACATCGTTAACAATGAGTCCAATTAAGTTGTACTCCAATTTGTCTCATAATAGCCTCTCTCTGTGTGTTTCTCCCTCTCTTTCTCTCTCTCTCTCCCCCTCTCTCAATCTCTCCCACTCTCTCTTTCTCTCCCACTCTCTCTTTCTCTCTCCCACTCTCTTTCTCTCTATCTTTCTTCCTCTCTTTCTCTCTCTCCCTCTCTTTCTCCCTCTCCCTCTCTTTTTCTCCCTCTCTTTCTCTTTCCTTCTCTCTCTCCCCCTCCCTCTCTCTATCTTTCTCTCTTTCTCTCCCTTTCTCTCCCTCTCCCTCTCCCTCTCTCTTTCTCTACCCCTTCCCCTTTCCCCCCTCTCTTTTTCTTTGTCCCTCTCCCTCATTATCTCTCCCTCTCTCTCAATCTCTCCCACTCTCTTTTTCTCTATTTCTTTCTTCCTCTCTCCCCCTCTCTCTTCCTCTCTTTCTCTTTCCCCCTCTCTCTCCCTCCCTCTCTTTATCTTTCTCTCTTTCTCTCCCTCTCTCTCCCTCTCTCTTTCTCTCCTCCTCCCTCTCTCTTTTTCTTTGTCTCTCTCCCTCTCTTTCTTTCTTTCTGCCTCTCTCCCCCCCCCTCTTTTTCTCTCTCCCTCTCTCAACCTCTCTTTCCATCTCCCCCCTTTCTCTCTGCTTTTTTCTGTTCCCCAGGTGCAAACTCCTTCTCAAATTCAGAACGCTTCACCCTTCTTCCCTCTCCCAACCACGCCACCCATACGCACATACCTATCAACCCATCCCAGCTGTGCCCGAGCTAATAAAAGAGCCCATGTTCTCTCTTCCTCTGATTGCCAAGAGGCGCTGAAAGGAACACACAGCAAGTAGGTGGGAGGCATATCAAGATGGGAACGTGACGACAATTCCCCTGGAACTGTCTGGCGTGACTGGGAAACATGAAGGGCCCTTCAAAACTCCGGGTTAATGTGACAAATTGCTCAAACTCTCTCCATAGTCTTTTTATGCCCAACACTTTCAGAGGATTGTTTACCTGGAAACAAAGATATGTAAATTCCAGGTGGGATTTCAAGATACTTGGAGAGCATAACTTGCCAGCATTTTGCGATTATGAAGCTGGGTTCTCCATCTCAATTTTGAAAAGCAGCCACATAGGTAGTCCCCATCGTACGACCACAATTGAGGGCAAGATTTCTGTTGCTAAGCGAGACAGGTGTGAAGCAAATTTTGCCCCATTTTACGACCCTTCTAACCATTGTTATTAAGTGAACTGTTACAGTTGTTAAGTTAGTCCCACAGTTGTTGAGTGAATCTGGCTTCCTCGTTGATTTTGTTGATAAAGGGGATCACATGACCCCAGAACACTGCGACCGTCGTAAATATATTAGTCAGTGGCCAAAGGTCTGAATTTTGTTCATATGACCAGTGAGATGCTGTTGTGGTCATAAATGTGAATAACGGGTCATAAGTCACTTCTATCAGTGCTGTTGTAACTTAGAACAATCACTAAATGAATGGTTGAAAATCAAGGACTAACTGTACATCACATGTACATAGATTGATACATAAATAGATGCATAGATGCATACATAGATACATAGACGCATAGATGCATGGATATATGCATAGATACATACATGGATACATACATAGGTAGGTAGGTAGAATGTATATGTGTGTGTATATATAGAGAGAGAGACAGAGAGAAAGAGAGACAGGGAGAGAGACAGATACACACACACACACACACACACACACACAAACACTTAAGGCTGTTATTCCTTCTCTTTTTAAATATTAGTAGTGCCTTACCTTATCAGGATAGGTAGGATTGTTTCTGATGGTCTGGTCTAGTAGATTAGATAGATAGATAGATAGATAGATAGATAGATAGATAGATAGATAGATAGATAGATAGATAGATAGATAGATAGATAGATAGGTAGGTAGGTAGGTAGGTAGGTAGGTAGGTAGGTAGGTAGGTAGGTAGGTAGGTAGGCAGGCAGGCAGGCAGGCAGGGAGGCAGGCAGGCAGGCAGGCAGGCAAGCAGGCAGGCAGGCAGGGATGGATGGATGGAGTTGTCCTTCAGTGAATTGTTTGCAGCAAGTTGGCCATGGCAAGTTGACCACAATGAGTTGGCTGTGGCAAGTTGTCCCCTTCTGGCCTGAATAGAAGGAGTAGAAAGTGGAGGAGGGTAAGCACACAAACATATTTTCCTTCACAATTCCTTCCTTCCTTCCTTCCTTCCTTCCTTCCTTCCTTCCTTCCTTCCTTCCTTCCTTCCTTCCTTCCTTCCTTCCTTCCTTCCTTTCTCTCTCTCTTTCTCTCTTTCTTTCTTTCTCTTTTTCTCTCTTTCTTTCTTCGAAAGCCCAGGAGTGAAAGCTTTTTGAGATATGCAGCATAAATGTCAAAGCGTGCCGTTTTCCCAACTCTTCTCTTCTCGGCAAAAGTTCAACCCGAAAGAAAGCTCTGACAAGATTAGCCACAAAGAAACCGTGAAAAGATAGATCGCCGTTGCCTAGTGGATTGTAAGAAGTCATCGTCAGATCATCAAAAGCGGAGATGCCGAGGCTGACATTTGAGTGGTAATCCTCGTGGCTGAAGAGTTTATATAAGTAGGAGAACGAGCTGTTCTGTTCTTTAAGTCATCCCGAGATGCAAACAAATCTTTTGATTTCCATCAAGCATTTTTTTAAAAAATCTTTTTTTGCATTCCTTTTTCTTTTTTTGCATTGTACGATCGATCGAAGACTCTGAAGAAATACATTCAAAAGCAGCTCTTAAAAGGCTGCTGGATTTTATTTTAGGCGCATGGTTGGAATGACAAGGAAAGGGAGTAGAGTTGTGATGGACTCAATGTTGTTGGGGTTGGTGAGAACAAGACAGGTGGCCTTTTTTTCTTCCCTGGATAGGTAGTCCTGGGAGTGGTGTGGTGGTCTAAAGGTGGAGCTCACAATCAGGAGGCTCTGAGTTCGATTCTAGGTAGAGGCAGATATTTCTGTCTCTGGGCACAATGAGAATATATCTGCTGAACAAAACTCCTCATTGGTGTCAGGAAGGGCATCTGGCCAGTAAACACTCTGCTAGCTACATTCAGTGGAGTTCATTCAGACTCCACCCAGCAAGGAATTATGGGGTCATTAAACGAAGATGATATAGGTAGTTCTGGACTTACAACCATTGGTTTAGTGACTGTTCAAAGGGTAGCCGCCTGTAGAGCGCATCGCAGTAATCTGATTCCCATATTTCTGATGTTAATTGTGGCAGAACCATTATGGTGTCAACTCATAAAACATTCCTATGCCTATTTTCGAGTTGCCATAAACAAGGGGAGAATATCTGAAGGAGTATTAAAACCAGAAGTACATCCCACCCTTATCTACAAAGATTGTAACAGATCTTCTGCCCCCATTGGAGAACATAGTTGATGACACCCAGTCCGTGAAATGCTTTGTTGGAGAATCTGATTTATGATACACCCAGGGGGGAATGGGAAAACAGGGTCACAGGTGATTGCAAATTACATATACCAGAGTTGGCTTCATTTAGGTTAATGCTGACATGTTGCTCCTAATAAATCTTTCTGAATTTCTTTGAAGCTTGGCTCGAGGCTCATAATTTAATTAGGGCAATTGCTGGAACCCTGGCTTATAAAATCAGAAGACACCGTTCAGTTGAAGGTGGTGGAAACCCATCTGGAGATCCCTGCATATGTTGGTTTCTTCGGCAGGATGTCCTCGACTTACAACAGTTCATTTAGTTTCTGTTCAAAGTTACAATGGCGCTGGAAAAAGTGACTTATGTGCTTTTCACATTTAGGACCGTTGCAGCATTCCCGTGGTCAGGTATTCAAAATTCAGACAGGTAGACATGATTTCATAGTTATGACAGTTGCAGTGTCCCGGGATCACGTGGTCCCCTTTTGCAACCTTCTGACAAGCAAAATCAATGGGGGAGCCAGATTCACCATGCTACTCACTTAACAAGTACAATCATTGTCAGAGTATATTCACAAACTGGAATAGAATGTAGTAACAAGGTCAGCCGATGAATAGGAATAGCAACTAAGTCAGCCAATGAAGACTATTTAGAAACTGAAACTAGAAGTAGCCTAGGCATGGCTCTATATTAAGCTCTGAAGCTATGTTAAGCTCTAAGTCTGTCTATTGAAAATGAAACTGCTTATCTCCTCTGCTGTGTGTCTTGCTTGCCTGCTGAACTAAAGTTAAACTGATGTCTGTTTCTGAGCTCCTGAGTTGCTGTTCAGTTCTGAACCTGTAACATGTCTGCCTCTGTTTGAGTTTGTTCCATGTTGGAGAAATCTACAACTGGTATTGTAAAATTTACTTTATATGTTTATAAAGAAGTTAAATGAAGCCTCAGTCATCTGTGTTTATTTTTCTGGAGCTGAATTCACATTGCAAAATCTCTTAATAGTCATTCACTTAACAACCGTGGCAAGGAAGGTTGTAATATGGGGCAAAATTCACTTAACAACCATCTCGCTTATCAACGGAAATTTGGGGCTCAATTGTGGTCATAAGTATAGGATTTTCTGCACTTCACACAAACACTTTCATTGAAATACTCATGGAATTGTTCCCACAATAGGAAATCTTAAATCTTTTGAAATCTTAAATCTGTTTAAATATATTGTATATTACTCAGGGTGGAGTTCCAGAAATCTATTAAAAACATGATAAAATTAACTGACCAATAAGTATGTTGGTGGCTCATACGGTTGAAGAATTAGGAAATTATAGAATAACAGAGTTGGAAGGTTGGCCTAGTCCAACCCCCTGTTTAATCAGGATACTCTATATATTCTGGACAAATGGCTGTCCAATAACTTCTTACAAACTTCCAGGAATGGAGCACCTGTCACTCAATTGTAATTATAAGAGCATTCGTGTTGATCTGAAGTTCTACATAAACACAAATGCAAGCAAAACAAAATGAAGCTTGGTTTTAGTTCTAGATCGCGTTCTAGGTGCTGCTTTGGAGAAGCATGACTCAGCATGATTTCAGAATGCCCCATTCTTGAAAATGGATAAACCCTAGTTTATCATTCGTAAGGCCGCTGTTCAAACATGCTTATAGACACGCTACCAGGAGCTCACACAGCAGTCGCAAAGGAGCACAAAGTCATCAGAGGTGGAATTTGAATGCCCGTGTCAGCGTTCCAAGGAGCACACCCATAGAAAGCAGAACTCTGAGACAGGCGGATTCCTCAAAGAACAATTTATTGGATATAGCATATTAGCACAACTGGTGAAAGCCGACTCTGAGATTTCTCGTGGCTTTCACCTAATTAAAAGATAAATGTTTTCCCCTTTCCCCCCAAGTCACTGATCATGCTGTTCAATCCAAGTGCTGGCTGGTTGCTTGGTTAGTTCACTACTCCTCTGGCCAGCTACCTGTGAGGATGTCCTTGGTTCCCACAGGAAAGCTCTCTCTGTTTCCTAGTATGATGTGATTGCTTATTGTACTCTATGACTATTATTAAGTGTTGTACCTTATGATTTTTGACTCTTGATGAATGCATCTTTTTCTTTTTATGTACACTGAGAGCTGAAAGCATTTGCACCAAGACAAATTCCTTGTGTGTCCAATCACACTTGGCCAATAAAGAATTCTATTCTATTCTATTCTATTCTATTCTATTCTATTCTATTCTATTCTATTCTATTCTATTCTATTCTATTCTATTCTATTCTATTCCATTCCACTCCATTCCACTCCACTCCACTCCACTCTACTCTACTCTATTCTATTGTTTTGACTACAAAACCCCATCTAGCTATTTCTGCACTCCCTCTGTTCTGGGGCAACCCTGAAGCCTCCAAGATGGCCTGAGCCAGGTTCACTTCAGAGTTGACAGCCCGTCTTGAAACACCCTGGAATGGTCAAGTGTCTAGAATATCTTCTTCTGTAAATTGAAACTTGACCATTGTGGTGATTGTTCAGTTGCTTGGAACCAAATGGCCTCTCTAGAAATATTTTTTTCTTTTTGAAAAGCCATTGACCAGGCACGTCAGACTTTGGAGAGAAGTTTATTGTACCAACCAACAATAATGTTTGTAGCTAGTGGTTGAAGAATGGGGTTGTTGGCGCTCTAAATATCAGCCTGATGTCGTTACCTACTATTTGGGTAGACAAACATCTGCAGGAAAACAACCAAGTTCAGAGAGCACCAAGCACCAAAGATATTGATTGTCCTAATTGGGGTGATTAGAATGCACACAGAAAGCATTAGGATAAATGATGAGGTTTTAAGATTTGTTGATTCAGAATGGGATGAAACAAATAATTCCCTCAACACTGTCCAACTATTTACAAAGTCTGCACTACTATTACTGTTAATCTTCTCATCACTCCTTATCACCCATCCCCTCCCACTTGTGACTGTATGACTGTAACTTTGTCCCTTGTATCCTTACTATTTATATTGACTGTTTCCTAATATGATTTGATTTTTGATTTGATTGTACCCTATGACTATCGTTAAGTGTTGTACGTTATGATTCTTGATTTTTAACAAATGTATCTTTTCTTTATGTATACTGAGAGTATTTACGCCAAGACAAATTCTTTGTGTGTCCAATCACATTGGCCAATAAAGTATTCTATTCTATTCTATTCTATTCTATTCTATTCTATTCTATTCTATGCTATTCTATGCTATTCTATGCTATGCTATGCTATGCTATTCTATATGGGGTAAAGAGAGATGGTAATATGTTATTAAAGTTGTTTATGCTTGCTGGAAGAAAGAGAGAATTTCCTTCCTTCCTTCCTTCCCTACATCAATTTCCTTCCTTCCTTTCTTCCTTCCTTCCTTTCTTCTGCATTCCCTCCCTCCTTCCATTCCTTTCTTACCTCTCTAACCCTTTCCCCTCTCCCTCCCTCTGTTCTTTTTCTTCCTTCCTTCCTTCCTTCCTTCCTTCCTTCCTTCCTTCCTTCCTTCCTTCCTTCCTTCCTTCCTCCTCCCTCCCTCCCTCCCTCCCCCCTCCCTCCCTTCCTTCCTTCCTTCCTTTTTGTACATTTATATCTTGTATTAGGTTAACTTTTATGATCTAATCTTTAATGGAATTATTACAAAAACAATCCAGAATTGCACAAAGCACCAGTCCATCAAATCAACAAGCAGGCAGGCTTCTTATAACCCACCAAGCCACCAAGTCAAGCAACCTTAAAACAAGCCAAGGTTTACATGGCGTGTCAAAGCCTCAATTAATTCTTTCAGTGATTTACTTAAATATCTTCTGCAAAGATACCAATCAACATGTTATGGGGAATATTGATCTCCAGTAAAAGTTTGATCCAAACCCTGCTATGCTACAAGGAAATAACCAAATGTGGCATTCAGCAGGTTCTGACCAGGTCTGGAGAACCGGGAGTGGAAATTTTGAGTAGTTTGGAGAACCGACCAATACCACCTCTGACTGGCCCTGCCCCCATCTATTCTCTGCCTCTTGAATCCCAGCTGATCGGCTGGGTCTCCTTTGGTTGTCCTGAATAGGAGAATGGAGCTTGAAAGCAGGTTAGTGGGATGGGGAGGGAATGGGGAGAGAATGGGGATTTTGCCGTATCCTTCCCCTGCCACGCCCACCAAGCCATGCTTCATCCACCAAGCCATGCCCACAGAACTGGTAGTAAAAAAAAATTGAATCCCACCACTGGAGATAACCGAGTGAATATCATCACCATCTTCATTGTCATAGCAGTTATTTATCCACTGCAAGTTGAAGGCCTCTTCCACATGTTTCCAACCAAGATGGTCCTGGGCCTTCTTTTGCCAGTTGGGCCCACCATACTTGCTGAGGTTATGGAACCATCTTGTTTTAGCTTTTTTTCATGGATGCTTTTGATCAAGTGGAATCCATTCCAGGACTGCCTTGCTCCACCTGGAATACTGCATCCCATTTTGGTCACCACATTACAAAAATGATGTTGAAACTTTGGGGAAAAGTGCAAAGAAGGGCAAGTAAGATGATTAATAAAGGCCTGAAAACTAAACCATATGAAGAACGGCTGCAGGATTTGGGTTTGGCTAGTCTAAAGAAAAGAAGAATTAGGGGAGATATGATAGCAGTATTCCAGTATTTGAGAGGCTGCCACAAAGAAGAGGGGAGTCAACCTATTCTGCAAAGCACCAGAAGGCAAGACAAGAAACAAGGGATGGAAACCAATCAAGGAGAGAGGCAACCTGGAATTAAGGAGAAACTTCCTAACAATCAACCAGTGAAATGGCTTTCCACCAGAAGTTGTGGGTGCTCCATCACTGGAGGTTTCTTAAGAAGAGATTGGAGAATCACTTGTCTGAAATGGTATAAGGTCTCCTGCTTGAGGGAGGATTGGACTAGAACAGGGGTGTCAAACTTGCGGTGTCATGTTGTCATCACGTGACATATCACAACTTTTCCCCCCTTCACTAAAACGGGGGTGAGCATGGTCAATGCGTGATGCATCCAGTCCACAGATCACTAGTTTGACAGCCCTGGACTAGAAGATCTCCAAGTCTTTTCCAGCTCCATTCGGATTGATTGATGTGTGTGTCTGTGTGTGTGTTTGTGTGTGTATGTATGTATGTGTGCATGGTATGTATGTGTGTATATATATATATATATATATATATATATATATATATATATATATATATATATGGATCTTTGGTTCTTCGGGTTTTCTCCCGCGTAGAATTGGAAGTATCTAGGCGACGTTTCGATGAAGTCTCATTCATCATCTTCAGGCTTGTGTCTTCGGCCTTGTGCTTCTCGGAGTAATGTGAGCTTCCAGCTGCTTCTTCCTTTTAACTGCTAGTGGGGGTGTGACTTGATTGGGTGGGGGCTTGGCTGTGTTCTGATTGGGTGAGGGTGTGTTCTCATTGGTTGGGGGTTTGGCTGTGTTCTGATTGGTTGGGGGGTTGGCTGTGTTCTGATTGGCTGGGGGTTTGGCTGTGTTCTGATTGGTTGGGGGGTTAGCTGTGTTCTGATTGGCTGGGGGTGTGTTCTGTTCCGGTTGTACTCAGGTTAGTCTTAGTTGCTGGGGGATTTGAGCTGGTGAGCTGTGATCCTGTTGTTTGGCTTCGCATTCATGGTCATGCCACATCTTCATGGTGGGTGTCAGTCCGCTTCATGTATAGGTTGGGGGGGGTTTGAAGCAAGTAGTGATGCAGCTGTGGTGCGGCTTCTGGTCCGTGGTCGTGTCTCATCTTCTGTGTGAGTGTGAGTCTGCTTTCTACATGGAAGTGTGGTGGCAGCTTCTTGTGGCCGAAGACACAAGCCTGAAGATGATGAATGAGACTTCATCGAAACGTCGCCTAGATACTTCCAATTCTATGCGGGAGAAAACCCGAAGAACCAAAGATCCACATACAAATACCCAAAAAACCTCCGAAAATAAATATATATGTGTGTGTGTGTGTGTGTATGTGTGTGTGTTTGTGTATGTGTGTGTGTATATATTTATATATACATATACATATGTATGTATGTATGTATTCATTCATTTTAGTACAACAATATTAAAGAAATGCAAGTCTTTTAGAAATATATATTCATTCTAGGATGGCAGCGATATTAACATTAATCTCTTCGTTAACCCACCCGAAGCGTTACTGATGGTTCATCTCTCATCAAACTGCAGATCATAAGTTTTACTTTAATACTTGGTGGAGAAGGGAGATAGTGCGATGCCAGCTATTTTGATCGCACAATGCTTGCCTCAGTCGCCTGCCCAGGTTTTGTTTAATATTAGATAAAACACACTGCGCGAAAGAGATAGCTGAGCGGATATTATTCTAGGATGCTGCCATGAGCCAATGTTATTTCTTATTATCCAGACGATCTCCAGATAAAACAGGCCTTTGCAAATAAATTTTGTGGGGTTGTATTTAACGGAACAGAAGAACAGAGTCGGAAGGGACCTTGAAGGTCTTCTAGTCCAGCCCTCTGCTCGAGCAGGAGACACTATACCATTCCAGGCAAATGCCTGTCCAGTCCCTTCTTAAAAACCTCCAGTGATGGCGCACCTACAATTTCTGAAGGCAAGTCATTCCACTGTTCTCTGTTTAATTGTTCTCACTATCAGGAAATTTCTCTTTAATTCTAGGTTGCTTCTCTCCTTGATTAGTTTCCATCCTTTGTTTCTTGCCTTGCCTTCTGGTGCTTTGGAGAATAAATTGGGCCCCCTCTTTAATGAAAAGAAGGACAAGGGGTAACTGTTTTATTTTTCAAAGGAATGAAGTAGAGACAAAGAGCACAGCTTTCCTAATTTACAGAATAACAGAGTTGGAATCATGGGGTTAGATATACAACCAAACCCCCACCAGAACAGAACACACCCCCAGCCAATCAGAACACAGCCAACCCCCCCAACCAATGAGAACACACCCCCACCCAATCAGAACACAGCCAAGCCCCCACCCAATCAAGTCACACCCCCACTAGTAGTTAAAAGGAAGAAGCAGCTGCAAGCTCACATTACTCTGAGAAGCACAAGGCCGAAGACACAAGCCTGAAGATGATGAATGAGACTTCATCGAAACGTCGCCTAGATATTTCCAATTCTACACGGGAGAAAACCCGAAGAACCAAAGATCCACATATATATATATATATATATATATATATATATATATATATATATATATATATATATATGTGGATCTTATATATATATATATATATATATATATATATATATATATATATGTGTAAGGTTTTTAAGCTGATAATTTTAAATAATAAATAAGGGAGACTAGTATAGATCTATTTCGAGCTAGTTAGCTCTCTTCAGCTAGCCATACCCTTACTGGGATTCGAACCAGGGAAGTATTACATGTGAGGCAGTTGTAATTGCCTCTACACCACTGGCTCTCTCCTTATCAGCTCAGGCAGGGGAATAAGTATATACTTTGTATTACAACACCCTGTTAAGCCCCAATTAAGGGAGAAAGCATACTGCTTTCTTTTCTGTCTTTCGGCTCATCACCAGAGACCATACCGACAGAAAGCTATTTGTTTCGTTGCCTTTTGTTTACATGTGTGTAAGGTTTTTAAGCTGATAATTTTAAATAATAAATAAGGGAGACTAGTATAGATCTATTTCGAGCTAGTTAGCTCTCTTCAGCTAGCCATACCCTTACTGGGATTCGAACCAGGGAAGTATTACATGTGAGGCAGTTGTAATTGCCTCTACACCACTGGCTCTCTCCTTATCAGCTCAGGCAGGGGAATAAGTATATACTTTGTATTACAACACCCTGTTAAGCCCCAATTAAGGGAGAAAGCATACTGCTTTCTTTTCTGTCTTTCGGCTCATCACCAGAGACCATACCGACAGAAAGCTATTTGTTTCGTTGCCTTTTGTTTACATGTGTGTAAGGTTTTTAAGCTGATAATTTTAAATAATAAATAAGGGAGACTAGTATAGATCTATTTCGAGCTAGTTAGCTCTCTTCAGCTAGCCATACCCTTACTGGGATTCGAACCAGGGAAGTATTACATGTGAGGCAGTTGTAATTGCCTCTACACCACTGGCTCTCTCCTTATCAGCTCAGGCAGGGGAATAAGTATATACTTTGTATTACAACACCCTGTTAAGCCCCAATTAAGGGAGAAAGCATACTGCTTTCTTTTCTGTCTTTCGGCTCATCACCAGAGACCATACCGACAGAAAGCTATTTGTTTCGTTGCCTTTTGTTTACATGTGTGTAAGGTTTTTAAGCTGATAATTTTAAATAATAAATAAGGGAGACTAGTATAGATCTATTTCGAGCTAGTTAGCTCTCTAGACAGAAAAGAAAGCAGTATGCTTTCTCCCTTAATTGGGGCTTAACAGGGTGTTGTAATACAAAGTATATATATATATATATATATATATATATATATATATATATATATATATATATATATATATATATATATATATATATATATATGTGGATCACCCTAATCCTTCTGTTCCTCTGGTTAATTATTCCCACAATTAGGAAGTTTTTTCTTAATTATAGGTTGCTTTTCTCCTTGATTAGTTTTCATCCATTGCTTCTTGTCTTGCCTTCTGGTGCTTTGGAAAATAAATTGACCTCCTCTTCTTCTTTTTGGCAGCCTCTTAAATATTGGAATATGTCACCCTGAGTGACAGTGATTATTCTCCCTCTCTCCCTCCCTCTCTCTCTCTCTCCCTCTCTGTCTCTGTGTGTCTGTGTGTGTCTGTGTGTCTCTCATGCTCCCCTTTAAAATCTAATTCCAGAGAAAACAAAAGGAAAGCAAATGAGAAAAAAAAGAGGGCATAAACCTCCCCCACAGCCCCTGTCTGATTCTTCCTTCTTGGCTTCGAGGCAACCTGAAAGGTTGGTAGCCCATTCATAATTTAATATGGTTAAATGCCAAGACAGTGCCCTCTGAGCTGGCAAAAACAGAGTGACATTCATGGTTGATTCAGCTTCTCAAAGCAAACGGCGTAATTGGAAAAGCCAAGGGAAGTGACCCCCGTCTCTATGTCCTGCTGATGTCAAAACGCATTCCCATCAATCTGACAAGTGGCCGGTTGCTGGAAGTCCCTCTCCAGAGGTCTCTTGGTTGGAGAAAAGGGAGCAACCTGAAATAGATTGCAGCTTACGTAGGGCAAGGAGGAAACATTTGATGATTGAAAGTAGGATCGGGGGAAAAAAAATTACCAAGAAAACAGAGTGCATTTGCTGGATCCTGGACCCCTAGCATCAAAATTGAGCTTAGAAGGGAAAAGAAAAAAGAAAAAAAAAATTCCAGGCTTATGAGTACTGATTTACCAAGCAAATCACTGGAGGACTAGGAATGCCATGATAGCAGTGTTCCAGTAGTAGTTTCTTGCCACAAAGAGGAGGGAGTGAACCTATTTTCCAAAGCACCAGATGGGCAGGATGAGAAACAATGGATGGAAACTAATCAAGGGGAGAAGCACTCTAGAATTAAGGAGAAATTTCCTAACAGTGAGGACAATTAACCAGTGGAACAGCTCGCCTCCAGAAGTTGTAGGTGCTCCATCACTGGATGTTTTTAAAAAGAGACGGACAGTCATTTGTCTGGAATCATATAGGATCTCCTGCTAGAGCAGAGGGTTGGACTAGAAGACCGCCAAAGACCCTTCCAACTCTGTTTATTCTGCTTTGTTAACTAAAACACCACAAAGGTTTATTCGCCCTTGGAATGCAGTGTCCAATTTTGGTCATCCCAATATTTTTTAAAAAGATGTTGAGACTCTGGAACGAGTGCAGAGAAGAGCAACAATGATGATTGGGGGTCTAGAGGCTAAAAAAACAAAAGAATGGTTGCAGGAATTGGGTATGTTTAGTTAAATGAATAGAAGGACTAGGGGAGATATGAGAGCAGGGTTCCAATATTTGAGGGACTGCCATAAAGAAGAGGGGGTCAACCTATTCTCCAAAGCATCTGAAGGCAGGATAAGAAAGAAAGAAAGAAAGAAAGAAAGAAAGAAAGAAAGAAAGAAAGAAAGAAAGAAAGAAAGAAAGAAAGAAAGAAAGAAAGAAAGAAAGAAAGAAAGAAAGAAAGAAAGAAAGAAAGAAAGAAAGCAGATAGATAGATAGATAGATAGATAGATAGATAGATAGATAGATAGATAGATAGATAGATAGATAGATAGATAGATAGGCATAGATGATAGACAGATGATAGATAGATAGATAGATAGATAGATAGATAGATAGATAGATAGATAGATAGATAGATAGATAGATAGATAGATAGATAGATAGACAGACAGACAGACAGACAGAGAGAGAGACAGACAGATAGACAGATAGACAGATAGACAGATAGACAGATAGACAGATAGACAGATAGACAGATAGACAGATAGACAGATAGACAGATAGATAGATAGATAGATAGATAGATAGATGAGAGAGGGAGGGAGAGAGGGAAAGGGAGAGAAGATATATTTATAAACTAATCAAGGAGAGAAACAACCTAGAACTAAGAAGAAATTTCCTGACAGTGTGAACAATTAACCAGTGGAACAGTTTGACTCCAGAAGTTGTGGGTGCTCCATCACTGGAAGTTTTTAAGAAGAGAACGGACAACAATTCATCTGAAATGGGATAGGGTTTCCTGCTTGAGAAGGGGGTTGGACTAGAAGACCTCCAAGGTCCCTTCCAAATCCGTTATTTATATTCTAATCTTTTTGATGTTGTTCAGGAAACGCCAAAGGTGCAAAACACCCATCGTTGTATTTATTCTCTCGTTGCAAGTGGTTGTCAGGTTTTCTCCCCTGAATTTGCTCAGAAACGACAGTAAAGTTTTGCTGGATTATGAGCTGTTCTCTTCTGCCAAGATGACCTAGCTGGCTTCATTTTAATAATGTCACAGTATCAAATGACTTCAGACCAGGACTCTGCAGTTCATTAAATGGAAGGGTAAGTTTGACTCACGGAATATTTCTGACCATTAATGTGATTGATTGGAATCATTGTAGCTAAGGGACGTGGATAGAGGTGGGCAGCTACGGGTTCACATAGTTTGGGCGATCTTCTAGCTAAGACTCTGTGCAGTTCAGGGAACCAGTAAATCTCACACCTGGCTGGTCCTGCCCTGCCCACCCCGCCCTATCCCTTCTAGGAGTCCCCAGGTGGCCCATTTTGGATGTCAGGCAAATACAGGGCCCATGTGGAAACTCTTTTTTAATTCTAGACCTAGAAAACCTAGAACTATGCCGCCTTCGGTCTGATCTAAGTATAGTATATAAAATCATACATTGTAATGACTTACCTATCAATGAATACTTCAAACTTCAACCATAACAACACAAGAGCACACAATAGATACAAACTTAAGGTAAACCGCACCAAACTTGATTGCAGGAAATACGACTTCAGCAACAGAGTGGTCAATGTCTGGAATACTCTACCTGACTCTGTGGTCTCTTCCCCGAACCCCAAAAACTTTAACCTTAGACTGTCTACTATTGACCTCACCCCTTTCCTAAGAGGCCTGTAGGGGGCATGCATAAGCGTACCAACGTGCCTACCGTCCCTGTCCTATTGTTTCTTTTATTTTTCTTATATGTATCCATGTATTCATAACTATGTTTTTACTTATACCTATTATCTTGTAAGCAATTGACAAACCAAATAAAATAAATAAAATAAAACTCAGGGAGGCAAAACATGGCAGAAGGCCCTCTGGAGACTGGGGAAGCTGTTTTCGCCTTCTCAGAGGCTTGAGGAAAACCTCTGCAGCCCAAGGAGGCAAAAAATGGGCCTCCCAGAAGTTCTGGAAGGCTGGAAACAGGCCTGTTTCCGGCCTCCAGAGGGCCTTCAGAGCCCCCCAAAAATGGGCCTCCCAGAGATGCCAGAGGGTCTTCAGAGCCCAAGGAGGCCGTTTTCACCCTCCCGGAGGCTCAAGAAAAGCCTCTGGAGCCCAGGCAGGATGAAAACATGCCCCCCACCAGCCATGGTTCAGGAGGCCGACTAGACTACGTCCACCATGGTCATGTCTACCCAGCAACCGGGCAGAGCACCCTTGGCTAAAATTTTTGAAGCCCACCCTTGGACGTGCATGCTATCCTGGAATGAGAATTCTGATCCATTTTGTCCTGGGTAAATTGATTGATTTGATTTGATTTGTAACCCATCTTTATTACTTTATAAGGGATTCAAGGTTGTTTATTTATTCATGTGAGAAGCATCACAATTTAAATAAGGCGTACATAACATTTCAAAATACAAAATTAAAATATGTACAAAACCTGTTGGATTCAAGCTTAGGGTTAACAGACTTAATTAATCTTCCTCCTCCTATTTTCCTCACAACAACCCTGTGAGGTAGGTTGGCCTGAGAGAGAGAGAAGGGTGTGCACTGGCCCAAAGTCACCTACCTAGCTTTCATGCTCAAGGCGGGACTAGAACTCACTATCTCCTGGTGATTTACCTAAAGTCACCTAGCTGGCTTTCATGTCTAAGGCAGAACTATAATTCACTGTCTCCTGGTGTGTTATGCAAATTCACTGTATGGGCTTTCATGCTTAAGGCTGAATTACAGCTCTCAATCTCTTGAGGATTGACTTAAAGTCACCCAGCTGGATATTCAAGCATAAAGTGAAACTAGAACTCACCATCTTGCAGTGATTAGCCCAAAGTCATCTATTTGGCTTTCATACTAAGGCAAAACTAGAACTCACTGTCTCCTGATGAGTTACCCAATTTCACTCAACTGACTTTCATGCCTAAGGAAGGACTAGCACTCATTGCCTCCTGATGATTAGCCTAAACTAACCCAGCCTGCTCATCCAAGAACCTCCATAGATATTCATCCAGTGAGCTGTTGTTCCAGCCTAACATACCTCACAAGGTTATTTTTGTGGAGAAAATAGCAGAAGGAATGAAGTGTTGCATATACTTGCTGCCTTAAGTTAAAGTAAGGAAACATGTTAAATATCTCCTCCCATTACATTATTTCACAGCATAGAAAGTAAGAAAGGCTGCAGAATGTCAGGAGATATGTAGCAGGAGAGAAAACCCAACCCTCACCTTCACCCTCACCTGAACTCAAACTTTAGCCTGAACCCTAAGCTTCATTCTCACCCTAAGCTTAACCTTCATCCTCACCCTAACCCTAATCCTTGCCCTGGCCCTAGCCCTAACCTGTACCCTCCCCCTAATTCTTGCCCTGATTCTCACCCTCATCCTAATTCTAATCCTCACCCTTGCCCTAACCCTCACTCTCACTCTAATTCTCATTCTAATCCTCACCCTCACCCTAACCTGAACCGTTACCTGAACCCCTGAACCCGAACCTGAACTTTAGCCTGAACCCTAACCCTAATTGTAACCATAAACATAAACTTAAATTAAACCTGACTGTAAGCCTAAATCTAAGCCTGGAGATAGTATTCAGCAGGTTCTGACCAGTTCTGGAGAACCGGTAGCGGAAATTTTGAGTATTTTAAAAAAACTGATCAATACCACCTCTGACTGGCCTGCCTCCATCTATTCTCTACCTCCCAAGTCCCAGCTGATTGGCTGGGTCTTCTTTTGTTGCCATGCACAGGAGAACGGAGCTGGAAAGCAGGTTAGTGGGGTGGTGAAGGAATGGAGATTTTGCAATAACCTTCCATCAGGACTGCGGAGAGAATGAAGATTTTACAGTATCCTTCCACTGCTGCTCCCACCAAGCCACGTCCACAGAAACGGTAGTAATTTTTTAAAAAAATCTCACCACTGCCTAGGCCTAAGCCTAAATCTAACCCAAAGCCTAACCCTAACCCAAACCTGAACTGTAATCCTAACCTTAAACCTAATCCTAAATCTAAACTTAAATCTAAGCCAAAACCTAAACGGAACCCAAACTCAAACTCGACCATTTAACCCTCTCACTAAAACCTATCAAATCCACTCAAAAGAAAATGGTGTAGGGTCTCCTGCTTGGGCAGAGGGGTTGGACTAGATGACCTACAAAGCTCCTTCCAACTCTGGTAATCTGTAAGTAAGTAAATGCAGAAAAAAGTTCCAAAGGGCAAACGAGGCAGAAAAAACAGCAGCATCTTTTCTTTCAATGAAGCACAATTCAGAAGCTCGGAGGTCCACTTTTCAGAAAAACAGGGATGCCATGACCTTTGGGGGAGGGTGGGACCACTCCCAACCTCCCCCTCCCCTTGTTATTATTTCATCTCCCATGGACACTTCACTGGATATATCACCATAGGCCTATTTTTGTCCGGCATAACGGTTGCAAGGCCAACAATTAAAGCATCCATCCAATGGCAGGTAGCTCCTTTTTGAAGCAACCAAGTTAATTGACACGCACTTAACTGCTCAGAAGTGGACACTTAACGTGTACATCTTGATTGTTACAGCACAAATAGGGAGGGGTGCCTCAGTCCATTTCTTGCAAAGACGTATGAATCCATTTCAAATGCATTCGGCAATGACTTCCTTTCCCTTCAGTTCTAACCACGGGCTGCAAATTAGCCACTGAAAAAGCACGCCCGGTTGCTTTTTTTTGCATATGCAAAACTTCCAGCTCTAAAAATTTGATGGAGATCTTGTTCCGGTAGACACAATTGTGTGGATGCACAATAGTTTAAAAAGAAACAATTGCAATAGGCTTCACAGATGTCCACAACTGCAAGGACACATTATTGTATCAGCACAGTCATCCAAGACTGCAAATTGGATTTGTCAGAATAGAGCTAGAAGGGACCTGGGAGGTCTTCTAGTCCAACCCCCTATTTGAACAGGAGACTCTACACCATTCCAGACAAGTGGCTGTACAGGCTCTTCTTAAAAGCCTCCAGTGTTAGAGTACCCACAACTTCTGAAGGCCAGCTGTTCCACTGATTAATTGTTCTCACTGTCAAGAAATTTCTCCTTAGTTCTAGGTTGCTTTTCTCCTTGATTAAGATAATAGCAGAGTTGGAAGGGACCTTGGAGGTCTTCTAATTCAACCCCTTGCTCAGGCAATAAACCCTATATCTTTTCAGACAAATGGCCATCCAGTTTCCTGCTTGGGCAGGGGGTTGGATTACATGATCTACAAGGTCCCTTCCAACTCTGATTATCTGTTATCTGTCTTTTTTTTTTAATCTCCAATGATGCAGCACCTACAACATCTGAAGGCAACTTCCATTCCACTGGTTAATTGTTCTCATTCTTAGGAAGTTTCTCCTTAATTCCAGGTTGCTTCTCTCCCTGATCGTTTTCGATCCATTAGTTTCTTCTCTTGCAGGTCTTGGTGTGTTCGGGTCTTTTCCTGTGTAAGATTGAGACTATCCGGGCAACGTTTCGATGAGATCCCACTCGCCATCTTCAGGCTGGTGCTTTCGGCTTTGTGAGAGCAAAGTGTGATCTGAGCTGCTGTCTCCCTATATATACTACTCCCTATATATACTACACCACAAAATCTCAGGATGTTGCAATACAGCCAACGACCCAGGAGATTACAATACAAGACCCAGGAAGTCAGAAGATTAAAACTCAGAAGGTCATCACACAGCCCATTACCCAGGTTGTTACAACACAGGAGGCGGATACACACACAGCCAATACCTCAGCCACACATGTTCTTAAGAAAAAGCCAGCCAATCTGCAAACATCAACTCCATCAACCAATCAAGAAATGACAATACAGCCAACCTCCCCACCAGTATATATAGGGAGACAGCAGCTCAGATCACGCTTTGCTCGCACAAAGCCGAAAGCACCACCCTGAAGATGGCGAGTGGGATCTCGTCAAAACATTGCCCAGATAGTCTCAATCTTACACAGGAAAAGACCTGAACACACCAAGACCTGCATATATATGTTATATATATTCATATATATATATGTGTGTGTGTGTGTGTGTGTGTGTGTAAGGTTTTTAAGCTGATAATTTTAAATAATAAATAAGGGAGACTAGGATAGATCTATTTTGAGCTAGTTAGCTCTCTTCAGCTAGCCATACCCTTACTGGGATTCGAACCAGGGAAGTATTACATATGAGGCAGTTGTAATTGCCACTACACCACCTGGCTCTATCCTTATCAGCAGAGGCAGGGGAATAAGTATATACTTTGTGTTACAACACCCTGTTAAGCCCCAATTAAGGGAGAAAGCATACTGCTTTCTTTTCTGTCTTTCGGCTCATCACCAGAGACAATATATATATATATATATATATATATTGTAACGGGGTGACCAAAACTGGATGCAGTATTCCAAGTGTGGCCTTACCAAGGCTTTATAAAGCGGTACTAATACTTCATGCAATTTTGATTCTGAGCCTCTGTTTATACAACCAACAATCAAAATTCTTCCCTTCCTTAATTTTTGGTTTGAAAAATTTATTCTGATCCCACAGATACTCCTGTGTTGTTCCTCTTTGCTTGGAAGTCTACGTTTGAATGCGCTTGCCTAAACCTCTCAAAATGCACATTTAGGGAAACATTTCATCTCATGTTTTTGAATTGAAAATGATAACAATACATTTGGGAAGGAGAAAAGCTGGTGTGATTCTACCCAACTTTAATCAAAATCTTTGGGCCTCCCAATGCACAAATAAGCCCTTGAAACACAGCAGACTCACACAAAAAGGGTAATTTTTTTAAAATCTAAAGTGCACTTTTTTGAATACATGGCAAACATTGAATTATTTCCTAGATGCTTTAGAGAAATCAATTGGTTTATTCCCATTGCCTAGCTCTCCAGAGCTTCTACACACAAAAAAACATTGTAAAGATATCTAAGGTAAGCCCTCTTTCAAGTGGAACAAGAACTGATAAATTAAAAGTTGTCTCCAAAGATTCTCAGTCATTTAGATCATAGTTGTCCCAAAGGTGCTTTTTCAAGAGGCAGCTGGGCTTTCTGGTTTTGTTTTGAAGATGTTTTGCTTCTCACCCAAGAAGCTTCTTCAGCTCTGAGTGGATGGTGGGGAATGGAAAGATTTATCTTCCTTGCAGACAGCTGGTCATTTGCATTCTTTTTAGAGAGTCATTGAGGCCACTTGTTGGTTTGTCAGGTGACCCTGATGACACAGGCATATCGGAAAAGCTCTGGAGCAGCCAATATAACAAGTGTGCACAATTCAAACCCAAGGATACACAAAGGCAGAAGCTTGTCTACTCCAAGGACAAAACTCTCAGCTGAGCAACGTGGTGTAGGCAGTTCAAGGCAGTGAGCTGTGTGCAGATCTGTATATTGGGGAAACAAAACAGCCACTTCAGAAATGCATGGCACAACATAGGATTGGGACAAGATGCAGCAGTCCATCTGCATTTAAAAGACAAAGGTTTTTTTTAAACTTTTAAAGGTCTTTTGACGACAACTAAGACCACAGAGGGACAGAGGGGACCGCTGGTTTGAAAGAGGCCACCTAGGTCAAAACTGTACAGCCCCCTCTATTAAGAGGGATATGACATCATCTATCTCCATCTATCTCCAGTCTACAGTACAGTCCTTTCAATAGCTTCATGCCCATTTGCACCACTCAGGTGACCCTGAAGACACAGATAAACCTCCAAGTGGCCTCAAGGGCTCTCTGAAACAACGCAAATGACCAGCTTTGTCTGCAAGGAGTGTAAATCCTTCCGTTCCCCCACTATCCAGTCAGAGCTGAAGAAGCTTCTTGGATGAGAAGCGAAACGTCTTTAAAGAAAAACCAGAAAGTCCAGTTGCCTCTGAAAAAAGCACCATTGAAAAGGAAAGAAAGAAAAAGAACAAAGGGATTTTCATCTACATTTATATTTATCTTCAAACTCAAAATGATAAGTTGTAGAGGTCTCACTTCCGATCATTCTTGTTGGAGGGATTCTGAGAGTTGAAGGCCACACATCTTAAAAGTTGCCATGTTTGTCAAATGTTGATCTAGGGGCCATGGTGCACAGTGGTTAGAATGTAATATTGCAGGCTGATTCTGCCCACTGCCAGCAGTTCGATCCTGACTGGCTCAAGGTTGACTCAGCCTTCCCTCCTTCTGAGGTTGGTAAAATGAGGACCCAGATTGTTGGGGGCAATAGGCTGACTCTGTCAACCATTTACCTAGAGAGAGTCTGTGAAGCACTCTCCCCCTCCTCTTCCTCCTCTTCCTTCTTCTTTTTCTATTTCTCAAGTGAATAATTGCTACTGCTAGTGCTACTTTAAATCATATATATCTAACTGGACAGGTGAATATTTGGAGAATCCGCTTTATATTAAAATTTGAGGGAATGAAAAGTCATTCTGATTCTACTCCTCAGGTCAATAATACCACATATCCATCATCTTCCTCCCCCTCCCCCTCTCTCTCCCCTTCCTCTTCCTCCTCTTCCTTCTTCTTTTTCTATTTCTCAGATGAATAATACCACATACCCATTCTCCCCCCATCCTCCTCCTCCTCCTCCTCCTCCTCCTCCTCCTCCTCCTCCCCTCCTCCTCCTTTTATTCCTCAGGTTAATAATACCACATATCCATCTTCATCCTTTTCCCTATTCTCCTTCTCCCACCACTCCTTCTCTTCTCTTCCTCCTCCCCTCTCAGATTTTGCACGTACACATTTTGAATAAAGCCTTATTTTTCATCTTTCTTTGCCAAAAACCTACTTGCTCTAATATTCAAGCAACCAGACTATGTTTCTGTACTGACACTTCATATTGATTTCTTTTCTTTTCTTTTTTTAAATGTATTTATTTGGATTTCTTTCCTTGGCGCATCCTTTCCTTTTGCAGGCAGGTGTCTGTGTCCCATTGTCCTCGTGAGTGACTATGGTAGAGGGAGGAAGATTAAAAAAAAAAGCCTGCTTTCCATTCTCAGGCAAAAAAAATTCAATTACCCTCATACTGAGAGTCTTGTTAAAATTAGAGATGGGTGAGAAATTAATTTCATTCACATTTGGATTGGAAGGCACCCAATTTTCACTTTCCTAATATATACTGGAATACACTGATACTTCAAAATCTTCACTTGCCCTGACTTCGCAACAGTTTTCAACTCAAAACATGTCCCCCAAAGTGGGCATTTAAATAAAATTACTCTATAAAGAAGAATGCTAGGCCAAAGAAAGTAAATAGGGAAGCAGAACTTATTAAGAGGAAAATTTGTTTGGGAAAGAAAATATAAAGGAAAAGGTATGATAAAATACAAAGAAATGAAGAAGTGAAAAGAAGAACTAGGGCAACATGTTAGCAGTATTCTAGTATTTGAGAGGCTGCCACAAAGAAGAGAAGATCCAAAGCACCAGAAGGTGACACAAGAAACAATGGATAGAAACTAATTCAAGGAGAGAAGCAACCTAGGAATATGAAGAAATTTCCTAATGGTGAAAACAATCAACCAGTGGGACGTTTGACTTTAGAAGTTGTGGATGCTCCATCACTGGAGTTTTTTAAGAAGAGATTGGACAACCACTTGTCTGGAATGGAATAGGGTTGAACCTAAGCTGGGGGTTGGAATAGAAGACCTTTAAAATCCTTCCCAACTCTGTTATTCTATGTTCTGAATTGCAAGAACCAAGCTAAAACCTCACCATTCCTGGTACTTCCCTTTTAGACTATTTGACTTATGAAACAATTCCACATTATCACCTTGGTTTTATGTCAATAATTCATATATGTGTGTGTGTGTGTATACATACATACATACATGCATACATACATACATACATACATATATGCACGCGCACACACACACACACACACACAGAGATAACATGGCAGAGGGTTGGAGGAGATGTCCTTTGTAGTCCCTTCTAACTCTCTGATATCATGATTTCATGCCTCTGGTCTGCATTCATGTGATTTTATATGGTTTAAAATCAGCCTCAGAAATGTAGTCATAGAGTAGAATGGAGGGGGACACATTCAGGGAGGGAGGATAGAGAAGAGAAGACAAAGGAGAAGGGAGTGAGGGAGAAGGACAGGGGGAGGAGTGGGGGAGGAGAGAAGGAGAAGGAAAAGGAGAGGGAGAAAAGGGAGAGAAGAAGAGAAGAGAAAGAAGGGAAGAGAGAAAAAAGAAAGGAGGAAGGAAGGAAGAAAGGAGGGAGGGACGGAAGGAAGGAAGAAAGGAGGGAGGGACAGAAGGAAGGAAGGAGGGAGGGGGAGGACAAGAGGGGATAAGGGAGAGGGAGAAGTAGTGGGAGAGGCAGAAGGAGAAGGAAAAGAGAGGGAGAGATGGGAGAGGAGAAGAGAAGAGAGACAAGAGATACAAAACAAGGAAGGAGGGAGAAAGGAGGGAGGGAGAGAAAGAAGGAAGGAAGGAAGGAAGGAAGGAAGGAAGGAAGGAAGGAAGGAAGGAAGGAAGGAAGGGGAGGACAAGAGGGGATAAGGGAGAGGGAGAAGGAGTGGGAGAGGCAGAAAGGAGAAAGAAAAGGAGAGGGAGAAAGGGGAGAAGAGAAGAGGAGAGGAGAGAAAAGAGGAAGGAGGAAAGAAGGAAGGAGGGAGGGAAGGTTGGAGAGAAGAAAAGAAGGAAGGAAGGAGGGAGTGGAGAAGTGGGGGAAAGGGAAAAGGAGAGGGGGGAAGGGGAGAAGAGGAGAGGAGAGAAAGGAGGAAGGAAGGAGGGAGAGTGGGAGAGAAGAAAGGAAGGAAGGAGGGGGAGGAAAAGAAGGGGAAAGGGAGTGGGAGAAGGAGTGGTAGAGGCAGAAGGAGGAGAAGGAGAGGGGGGCAAGGAGAGTGGAGAAGGAGAGGGATGGAGGAGGGAGGGAGGGAGGGAGAGCATCCACACAAAAAAGACTGACAGGCCTATTCTGATAGGAGTGACCAGAATCTCTTCCAGATTTTGATTGGTTGCTGACTGATTGAAGGAAGATTTTGCAAACAAGAGGGCTGTTTTTTACGAATTTGATTTCTTTTAAAATGTCCTTGAGAGGAGTTTTTTTTTTATTTCTTTCTCACCCATATTTTTTTTCTTCTCCCCATCGTTGGGGTTTAATTGCTCATTTGCAAGAGAGCCTTATGCCAAGTCAATCTTCAGATGAATCTTCTAAGCCCAAACAACTACAAAGCACACACGATGAAGTTGGACGGGAGCATACAGTTCCAGAAAGCACCATAATTTCCCTTTGAATTTTAATTTTCCCTTTTTTTCAACTTTTCCACTCCCTCAACCTCAAGGTCAGATGATCGAGACAATAGAAGAAGGAAAATCTGGCTGTAATTGATGCAGGATTGAATCTGGGTTGGTCACTGAAACCACAGGTTTAGTCTTTGAAGATTGGATCCTGGAATATTATCCTGGGACACATATATTTGCCTTCCTTCATAATTGTTTGATGCCCATTGTTGGTTCCGTGATGTTTATTTCACAATAATCTGGACTGAATGCTTTCATTAGAAGACTATTGATTATCCTCTTTCCTCCCTGTTAACTGGAAGGCTGGATAATCTAGCCCTGGTAGAAATATACCTTTACAGATTACAGATTAACAAAGTTGGAAGGGACCGTGTAGGTCATCTAGTCCAACCTCCCACCAAGCAGGAGACCCTACACCGTTTCTGACAAATGGCAGTCCAATCTCTTATTTATTTATTTATTATATTTATATACCGCCCTTCTCCCGAAGGACTCAGGGCAGTGCACAGCCAACCGTAAAACTTTATTACAATTATAAAAGTTAAAAAGAATTAAATATTTTAGGCTGTCTAAAATTATACCCTCCCCCAATAAATTATTAAAACTCAAATTTTAAAATCCCAATTTAAAACACAAACACTAAATTAAAAATCCCATTTCAGCCTAGGCCGGCCTGCTCGAAGAGCCAGGTTTTTAATGCACGTCTGAAAGCTCTCAGGTCCATGTTATTGCGTATTTCTAGAGGCAGACCATTCCAGAGGGCGGGGGCCCCCACAGAGAAGGCCCTACCTCTAGGAGCCGCCAGGTGGCACATAGAAGCCGACGACACCCGAAGAAGGCCCTCTCTGTGGGAATGCACAGGTTGGAGGGAGACTACCGGCAGAATGTGGTCCTGCCGCGTTCCTTCTTGGAAGCGTCCAGTGATGAAGCTCCCACAACTTCTGTTTCATTGGTTGATTGTTCACACTGTCAGAAAATTTCTCCTTATCTCCAGGTTGAATCTCTCCTTGTTCAGTTTCCATCCATTATTCCTTCCGGCCTTCAAGTGCTTTGGAAAATAGCTTGATCCTTTCCTCCCTGTGGCAGCCCCTCAAATATTGGAAGACTGCTATCATGTCTCCCCTGGTCCTTCTCTTTACTAGACTAGCCAAGCCCAGTAGGTTTTTTTCCTTTTTACAGAGGACAACCAACAAACAAATATACAATTCCTTCAATTCCTATCTCCAGCTGTCTTCATTTTCATATGTTGTTTTTAAGAATCATCTGCAGACGTTCTGTACCTCTCAATTTATATTTATGTCTGTTCATTTATTAAACAACATTTAGTAATATTATTTGTGTGTTATCCAAATTTATATGGCTCTCCAATTCACACTCATGACTCTGGGTGGCTCGCAAGATTAAACGGTGCCAATTATATACCTATACTTGTTTTGATGAAGATTTGCTGTCAAGCATTGCATTAAATGCATGCATTTACTGAAATGGGTATGCATGTATTCATACAATTAAAAGGCTCTTGGAAGTTAAGGAGGGAGGGAGGGAAGGAAGGAAAGAGGGAGAGGATGTGAAAGGGAAGGGAAGGAACAAAGGCGAAGTGAGGGAGGGAAGAAGGAAGGAAGGAAGGAAAGGAAAGGAAAGGAAAGGAAAGGAAAGGAAAGGAAGGCAGGAGGGTGAGAGAAGAGGAAGGGGAGGCAACAAAAGAGTGGAGGGGAGAAGGGAGGGAGGGAAGGAAAGGATCAGAGATAGGAAGGGATGGTTGGAAGGGATGGAGAGAGAAAGGATGAGAAAAAGAAAGAAAAAAGAAAGGAAGATAAAGGAAGGAAGAGAAAAGAAAAAGAAAAAAGGAAGAAAGAAAAAGAAAAAAGAAAGAAAGAAAGAAAGAAAGAAAGAAAGAAAGAAAGAAAGAAAGAAAGAAAGAAAGAAAGAAAGAAAGAAAAAGGAAGGAAGGAAGGAAGGAAAGAAAGAAAGAAAGAAAGAAAGAAAGAAAGAAAGAAAGAAAGAAAGAAAGAAAGAAAGAAAGAAAGAAAGAAAGAGAAAGACAGAAAAACAGAAAGAAAAAGAAAAATAATATCATGGGAACTGAAGACTAGGGAAGGCGCAGTGATAATGAATAATGGGAGACCAGACTAGAAAGCCATGGTTCTAGTATCTCCTAAAATTTATGTAAGGGTCACCTGTGGTGCCAGACTCAGGGGGCTTCTGCCAGCAACAGAAAAAAGAGAAGCTAAACTTTAAAAGCACCAAAGTTGTTCCACCAGGGTTTATTTATAGCTTCAACATACGAAAATGCACTGCTATTTCCTGACTGTTCCCCCTCTCCCTTTTCTTAATGTGTGTCAGTTTTGAACAGTCCAGACACAGTCAAAGTAAAATAAAGTGAACCAACTGTCTACCAGGAACAAATTTAAATAGCAATGACTTTCGGAATGAAGTATACATTAAAAAAAAAAAATCGGGGGGAAAAAACGTGGAGGAAGGCATCTATAACTCATTTAATTTGCCAAATAAATCTCTCTGACGAAAATTCCTGTCTGGAGGGAACGGAAATGATATTAAGCCGGCAAAAGAAAATCTATGCCCTCCACTCTTTCACAGATATAAATATACATAAAAGAAACATAGATTTTACGTGGGTTGCTAGATGCAAGATAGTTATCCCAGATACCCATCCATCTAAAATTAAAGTTATCTGGCACACCAAATCTCTGCTTGGATTTCTGGCTCGTGAATGAATTAGAGTTAGAATGAATGAGCTGGAAGGGACCTTGGAGGTCATCTAGTCCAGCCCTCTGCTCAAGCAGGAGACCCGATACCATTTCAAACAAATGGTTGTCCAGTCTCTTCTTAAAAACCTCCAGTGATGAAGCACCCACAGCTTCTGGAGGAAAGCTGTTCCACTGGTTAATTGTCTGTCCTCACTGTTAGGAAGTTTCTCCTTAATTCCAGGTTGCTTCTCTCCTGGATTAGTTTCCATCCATTATTTTTTGTCCTTCCCTCCAGTGCTTTGGAGAATAAATTGACCCCTTCTTCTTTGTGGCAGTCCCTCAAATTTTGGAATACTTCTATCATGTCACCCCAATTGTTCTTTTCTTTAGACTAGCCAAACCCAAATCCTGCAACTGTTTTTCATCTGTTTTAGTTTCCAGGTCTTTGATCATCTTAGTTGCTCTTCTCTGAACTTTTTTTTCCAAAATCTCAACATCCTTTTTGTAGTAGGATAACCAAAATTGGTTGCAGTATTCCAGGCGTGGCCATATTAAGGTATGAGAAAGTGGCACTGGTACTTCACATGATTTTGATTCTATGCCTCTGTTTATACAACCCAGGATTGTATTAGCTTTTTTTTTGGCTGCTGCTGTGCATGACTGGCTCATATTCAAGTGATTGTCCACCAGGACTCCAAGTTCGCTATGAATACACCGTGGGAATGTTTGGATGTTGATGTATCTCTAATGTGTATGCGTTTCCCCCCCCCCCCCCCCCCAAGTATAGGAAACAAAATGATTGTGTGTGGAAGGAAAGTCTTCATCCACCCTGAATTTACAACTCACTTACAAATGGGAGGACTGTGGGCAGTTCCTGTAACATTCTGGGCCTCAGAAGAAATCATAGGCTCTCTCCCTGGAGCTCAAAGTAATCTTAATGGATTTGTTTTTATTTTTTAACTTATTTATTTGAGTCTCACCTTTATCCTTTTTATAAACAACTCAAGCCAGCAAATGCATTTAATATGCCTTCCACATCCTATTTTCCTCAAAACAACAGCCCCGTGAGGTGAGTTGGGTTGAGAGAGAGGAACTGGCCCAAAGTCACCCAGTTAGCTTTCATGCCTAAAATGGGATTAGAACTCACTCTCTCCCAGTGATTGACTCAAAGTCACCCAGCTAAATTTTGTGCCTAAGGCAGAACTCGAGACTCTATTCCATTTCAGATAAATGATTGCCCAGTCTCTTTTGGAAAGCCTCCAATGATGGAGCGCACACAACTTCCACAACCCGCAAGAAAATTGAATCGTTTCAGCTGGGGTGCTGGAGAAGGCTTCGGTATATTCCTTGGACACTAAAGGGGACTAACCAGCAAGCATTGGAACCCACAAAAACAGATATGTCACTGGAAGCTAAGATCATGAAACTTTCCTCATTTATTTTGGCCATGTCATGCAGAGGAATTGACAGGAAAAAAAGTGATTATGTTCGGAAGAATTAATAGTAAAAGGAAACCAGGCCACCAAAGAATATGGTGGATGGACAATATCAAAGCTGATGTAGGTAGATGATAGATAGATAGATAGATAGATAGATAGATAGATAGATAGATAGATAGATAGATAGATAGATAGATAGATAGATAGATAGATAGATAGATAGATAGATAGATAGGCAGGTAGGCAGGTAGGCAGGTAGGCAGACAGATAGTATGTATGTAGGTAGGTAGGTAGCTAGGTAGGTAGGTAGGCAGGCAGGCAGGCAGGTAGTATGTAGGTAGGTAGGTAGGTAGATAGATAGATAGATAGATAGATAGATAGATAGATAGATAGATAGATAGATAGATAGATAGGCAGGCAGGCAGGCAGGCAGGCAGGCAGGCAGGCAGGCAGGCAGGCAGGCAGGCAGGCAGATAGTATGTATGTATCTATGTATGTAGGTAGGTAGGTAGATAGGTAGGCAGGCAGGCAGGCAGGCAGATAGTAGGTATGTATGTAGGTAGGCAGGCAGGCAGGCAGGCAGGCAGATAGTATGTATGTATGTATGTAGGTAGGTAGGTAGGTAGATAATAGATAGATAGATAGATAGATAGATAGATAGATAGATAGATAGATAGATAGATAGATAGATAGATAGATCGATCGATCGATAGATAGATAGATAGATAGATAGATAGATAGATAGATAGATAGATAGACATACAGACAGACAGACAATGGATAGATGGATGGATAGATAGATAGACAATTTTCAGTGAATTCTGGTCAATCATGAAATAAAACAAAAAACAAAATCTGGCAATGGCTTATGAATTTCTAGTTGAAGGAAGAAATTCGGCCATTCCTTACATCCTGGTCTATTTCACTTGCAATTTCTTTGCTACGTAACAGTAATTTACGCCTGCATTTATTTATCAAATGTATATGCCACCCACTTTATTGGACTCATCATGGCTTACAGCAATTAAAATGTCCCCAGTACAAGTAACAATAAAACATCTGCAATAAATGCAAACCATTAACATGTCCATGGAAAATAATAAACATTAAATTGTCTGTAGTAATCATAAACAGTATCCATGGAGTCCTTGGTGCTCTCTGAGCTTGGTTGTTTGTTTGTAGATGTTTTGTGACCCAACCAGGAAATTTCATTAGTGCCAGTCATGGTGGCCCTGATATTATCCAGTTGGGTAATGAAACATCTTCAAGCTAACAACCAAGCTCAGAGAGCACCACGGATTTCACAGTTCAACTCCGAGCTACAGATATTCTCTTCTATTAGAAGGATGACATGGGAAACCTCCTGTATCTAATCAGAGAGGAAACAACCCTTCTAGTGATGTTACCTAGTTGGGTAATGAAACATCTGCAAGAAAACAACCAAGCCCAGAGAGCATCAAGGATCCCAGTTTTCCTCCTCCTCTTCCTCCTCCTCCTCCTCTTTTCCTTCTCCTTCTCCTCCTTCTCCTCCTCTCCTCCTCTTCCTCCTGTCAGCAAACCCCACTCCCCCTCCAGCACTGATGATGTTACTTAGTTGGGTCATGAAACATCTGCAAGGAAAGAACCAAGCTCAGAAAGCACCAAGGATCCCAGTTTTCCTCCTCGTCTTCTTCTTCCTCCTCCTCCTCCTCTCCACAAACCCCACTCCCTTCTAGCACTGATGATATCACCTAGTTGGGCAATGAAACGTCTGCAAGAAAACAACCAAGCTCAGAGAGCACCAAGGACCCCACAGTTCAACCATGAGCTACAGATATTCTCTTCCATTGCTAGGGTGACATGGCAAACCCTATCTTCTCTAATTAGAGATGAAACCTCATTCTTTTCTAGATCTGATGAAGTTACCTAGTTGGGTAATGAAATAAGAGCTGCGGTGGCGCAGTGGTTAGAGTGCAATACTGCAGGCTACTTCTGCTGACTGCTGATTGTTTGGCAGTTTGGCAGTTCAAGTCCCACTGGCTCAGGGACGACTCCACCTTCCATGAGGACCCATATTGTAGGCTGACTCTGTAAACCACTTAGAGAGGGCTGTAAAGTGGTATATAAGTCTAAGTGCTATTGCTATTGTTATCTGTAAGAAAACAACCAAGCTCTGAAAGTACCAAGGACCCCACAATCCTCTTCCCCATGCCACAAAGACCACTTCTACCACTGATATCCTTACCTAGGGGAAAGGAAACAACCAACCTCTGAGAGCTCTACAATGGACTCTATAATTCAACTGTGAGCTACAGATATTCTCGTCTGTCTGTAGGATGACATGACAAACCACCAGTATCTAATCGGAGAAGAAACCCCATTGCCTCCTACCCTCTCCCTCTCTCTCAAGCCCTGTAGAAAATAGAGGAAGAGAAGAAAGGGAAAGAGGGAGAGAAGGGGGGATGAACAGAGGGAGAGAAGAGAGGAAAAAAGAGAGAGGGAGAGAGGAGGAAGAGAGAGAGAGAAGAGAGGGAGAGAAGAGAGGGGGAGAGACAGAGAATAGAGAGAGATGGAGGCAGGAAGGGAGAGAAGAGAAGAGAAGGAGAGACAGAGAGAGAGAAGAAGGGAGAGAGAGGGAAGAGAGAGGGAGGGAGAGAAGAGAGGGAGAGAGAGATAAGAGAAGGGGAGAGAGAGAGAAAAGGAGGAAGAGAGAGAGAGAGAGAAATCCCATACATTTTCTCAAGGAAAGAAAAAGTGTTTTCTGAGAAATTTTGACTCCTCTCTCAGTTGCAGAATCCAGGCAGTTATCTCATGACCTTAAGGCATTGCTCAAATATTCATGGATCAGACATCCAAAAAGTCCAGACTGAATTTCCCCGAGTCAAAACTCATCAAGACATTATTTCCACCTCAATGTTGAAGAGTCAGCTATTGGCAATTGGATGAGAAGTACTTCTTTGGTGTCACACCGAGTTGAGGCGAGACACCCCACTCCCTTAGATATTTTGAAAGGAGATGCTCTGTCACCAACTAAAATGTGTGTGGCTTATTTAATCAAATTGGTATCTTGGCTTTTTCTTCTTACTGTCTTGACGGCCAAATCTGACCCTAGGTCGTGCCTCAGTTTACCTTTTCCAATAAGTTGGAAAATCATTTAAAAGCAATTTATTAGAGTATTCTGCTAAAGTGGAATCTCCCTGTGAAAAGGGAGAGCCCCAAGACCATGTTGCATTCCCCTTTTTAGTTAAGACATTGAAGAGAAAAGACAAGAGAAAAGTTTTTTGGAAAAGACAAGGACAAAAGTGACTTCCCCTTTGCCTTGTTATAGTGACACTTGTTATGTATTTGCATCCTATAATACAGGTAGGTGATCCTGAGATGCTTCTTACACCAAGAAAAAAGATCTGTTCTTCACTCTTTCAAATCTCCAGCCCTTCAAATGCAAAAGAGAAAGCATGATTTGTTTTGTTTTAATATCTTTTGGAAAAGGGAGACACATGCAGGGAGAAAGAGAGAGAGAAAGGGAAAGGGAAAGGGAAGGAGGGAGAGGGAAAAGGAGGGAGAAGGAGGGAGGAGGGTGGGAGGGAGGGAAGTCAAATGGGAGTGAGGGAGTGAAGAAGAGAGGAGGGGGAAGGAAGGAAAGAAAAAGGGAAAGGGAAAGGAAGAAAGAAGGAAGGAAGGAAAAGGGAAAAGGGGAAGGAAGGTAAAATGGGAGTGAGGGAGTGAGGAAGGGAGTGATAAAGGGAGAAGGGAGGGAGAGAGTAAGGAAGGAAAGAGGGAAGGAAGAAAAAAGGGGAAGGAAGGAAGGAAGGAAGGAAGGAAGGAAGGGGAAAAAGGGAAAGGGGAAGATGGGGAAGGAAGGAAGGAAGGAAGGCAGGGAGGGAGGGAGGAAGGAAGGAAGGAAGGAAGGAAGGAAGGGGAAAAAGGGAAAATGGGAACATGGGGAAGGAAGGAAGGAAGGCAGGGAGGGAGGGAGGGAGGAAGGAAGGAAGGAAGGAAGGAAGGAAGGAAGGAAGGAAGGAAGGAAGGAAGGAAGGAAGGAAGGAAGAAGGGGAAAAAGGGAAGGGGAAGATGGGGGAAGGAAGGAAGGAAGGCAGGGAGGGAGGAAGGAAGGAAGGAAGGAAGGAAGGAAGGAAGGAAGGAAGGAAGGAAGGAAGGAAGGAAGGAAGGAAGGGGAAAAAGGGAAAGGGGAAGATGGGGGAAGGAAGGAAGGAAGGCAGGGAGGGAGGGAGAGAGGGAGAAAAGGAGGAAGGAAGGAAAAATGGGAGGGAGGGAGAATTTGTCACAGCCAAACTGCAAGGTCAGGAAGAAATATTTCGTAGGCGTCTGTCCTGAATATGTGACAAAAATGATAGCAAGTCTCAACGGTGATCTTTCTAAATCTGCCTGAGACAATCCACCAGAAAGGCATTTCTCCTCTCTTCCATCAATTTGAAAGAGTTGCTAATTCTCGGAGGAGATAGTAAGCCTCCTGAAACAGTCATCTTCCCATGTGTATGCGTGTGTGTTTTCCCTCATGCACGAGGAAAACAGAGATAATAACTGGTAAACCAGCTGTAAAATTAAAAGGACGAGCTGTTGCCAATAAAGGAAGGCCATCATTTCGTGAGGAAATAAATGTGTTTCTTATGTGGAAGCGGTGTGCTGGAACGGTTGCTTGAGGTGCCCAACAGGAAAAAAAAAACCTCAAAAAACAAATCAAGCATAGTGCAAATTGAGACAGGGTGACTATTTATTTGCTTGTTTATTTGCTTATTTATGTACATATGTATGTATGTATGTATGTATGTCTGTCTGTCTGTCTATCTATCTATCTATCTATCTATCTATCTATCTATCTATCTATCTATCTATCTATCTATCATCTACCAACCTACTACCTATCTATTATCTCTATCTCTTTCTCTCTCATCTGTCTGCCTATATCTACAGTATCTATCTATCTATCTGTCTGTCTGTCTGTCTGTCTGTCTGTCTGTCTGTCTGTCTGTCTATCTATCTATCTATCTATCTATCTATCTATCTATCTATCTATCTATCTATCTATCTATCTATCTATTTATCTATCATCTACCAACCTACTACCTATCTATTATCTCTATCTCTTTCTCTCTCATCTGTCTGCCTATATCTATCTATCTATCTATCTATCTATCTATCTATCTATCTATCTATCTATCTATCTATCTATCTATCTATCTATCTATCTATCTATCTATCTATCTATCTATCTATCTGTCTCCTCTATTGACTAAAGGCAACTCTTATGCAGCTTGCATCAAGTAACCGTAACATATAAAACATTAAAATAGAGCTGTCCATGGGAATTTTCAGTCATCCAACTTATTCAAAAACCAACTGGACTTTCTTTGTTTGAGTTTGAAGATGTTTCGCTTCTCATCCAAGAAGCTTCTGCATTTCTGACGGGATGGTGGAAAGTTGGAAGGATTTATGTTCCTTGCAGTCGTCTGCTCATCATCCACAATACCCAGGTGGCCCTGAGGGCACAGGTAAAACTCCAACTGGTCTCAACGACTCTCAGAAAAAGTGCAAATGACCAGAGGATTGCAAGGAATATTAAATTCTCCCATCCTCCACCATTCAGTCAGAATCAGAATTGAGCTGGAAGGGACCTTGGGGCTCTTCTAGTCCACCCCCCTCCTCAAATAGGAGACCCTATATTATTTCATACAACTGTCTCTTGAGGCTCTTTTTTAAAAACTCCAGTGTTGGAGCACCCATAACTTCTGGTGGCAAGCTGCTCCACTGGTTAATTGTTCTCACTGTCAGGAAGTTTCTCCTTAGTTCCAGGCTGCTTCTCTCCTTCATTAGTTTCCATTCATTGCATCTTGTCCTGCCTTCAGGGGCTTTGGAGAATAATTTGACTCCCTCTTCTCTGTGGCAGCCCCTCAAATACTGGCAGACTGCTATCATGTCACCCCCTAGTCCTTATGTTCTCTAGACTAGCCAAACCCAAACCTGCAACCGTTCTTATGTTTTAGATTTGATGTTGGCTTCTCACCAAAATTTCAGTGTTTCCCTAGACTAGGGGTCTTCAAACTTGACAGCTTTAAGACTTGTGGACTTAATTCCCAGAATTCCTCTTCCAGTTATGTTAGCTCAAGAATTCTGGGAGTTGAAATCCACAAGTCTTAAACTTGCCAAGTTTGAAAACCCTTGGACTAGAACATCAGATTCTAATTTACTGAGTTGGTTATACCTCTTTTCAAAGTTTAGCGACTCCTTATACCAAATCCATACATACTCAAATGCACACTCTGTCATCCCTCTCACCCCCACCCTAATCCCCCCAAAAATTATGTAGTTATTTTCTTGTTTGTATGTTTATTTAAATAATTTATATGCCTGCCCAACTCATTATTGTGACTCTGGGCAGTTGACAATGAATATAAAATCGAGTAACATCAAAACAACTCAACGTAATTAAAACAGAAATTCAGCAACAATCGATATATTATGTGCCAGAGGTTGTAATTGGAAATAAATGCACTAGCAATAGACCAAGTAACAGATGGGGTTTGCTAGCTCCATACCCCACAAGCTTGAGGAAACAATTAGAGTTTGAGCACCTTATAAAAAGCTAACAGGGTTGTGGGAATGGAATGCTTTTCCATAGAACGGGTGTCAGAAAGAGAAGATATTTCTCCTGGGCCTCACATGGCTTGAGGATGTTTGTTTCAACCAAGTGTCCTAAGCAGATTTTTTAAAATTTTGTTTCCACTATGAAAATTAAAACATCTAAATATGGTATATAAAATCATACATTGCAATGTCCTACCTGTCAATGAATACTTCAGCTTCAACCATAACAACACAATAGATACTTAGCAAACAATAGATACAAACTCAAGGTTAACTGCACCAAACTTGATTGCAGGAAATACGACTTCAGCAACAGAGTGGTCAATGTCTGGAATACTCTACCTGACTCTGTGGTTTCTTCCCCAAACCCCAAAAACTTTAACCTTAGACTGTCTACTATTGACCTCACCCCTTTCCTAAGAGGTCTGTAGGGGGCGTGCATAAGCGCACCAACGTGCCAACCGTCCCTGTCCTATGGTTTCTTTTATTTTATTTTTATTTTTCTTATATGAATCCATATATTCATAACTATGTTTTTACTTATACCTATTATCTTGTAAGCAATTGACAAATCAAAATAAATAAATAAATAAATAAATAAATAAATAAATAAATAAATAAATAAATAAATAAATAAATAAATAAATAAATGTCTGGGTAGTAGATGTAGCAATACTGAGAGACAGCAAAATATAAGAGAAATCACCAGGAAACTGTGAGTCGTAGTCCCTGGATGATTTTGGGCCAATCAACAGGAGTCTGTGAGTTCTAGTCCCTGGGAAATTCCCTGGGCTCCAGAGGTTCTCTGAAACTTCTGGGAGGCCCATTTCTCACCCTCCCCGAGCCTCTACGCATCCCCTGTACTTACTTATATTCAAAATGGGCCGCTTGGGGACTCCTGAGATGGAAAGGGTGGGGTGGGCGGGGCCAGCCAGGAGTGGGATTTGGGTGTTCTCCAAACTGCACCGAATCTTAGCTAGGGGCTCTCCCGAACCCCTGTGAACCCCCAGCAACCCAGCCCTGCTCTTATCTCTAACCCCTCGTCAAATTTGTCCCATGTTGAGTAATATTCTACTGTATATCTTCTTTGTCCTTTATTTTTAATGTCAGTCTATCCATCTCAGCACAGTCCAGTATGATTTGATTGCTTATTGTACCCTATGACTATTATTAAGTGTTGCACCTTATGATACTTGACTCTTGATGCATTTTTTTCTTTTATGTATTTTTTTCTTTTATGTACACCGAGAGCATTTGCACCAAAGACAAATTCCTTGTGTGTCCAATCACACTTGGCCAATAAAAGAATTCTAATTCTAATTGACAGGGCCGGAGAAGGAATTTCAGACTAGAAAGCATGGCAAAACAGGCACAGTTGGGAAGATGCCAGGAACACAGATAAGCCAGGACGATACCAGATAAATTCACAATTTGCTCCCAACAGCTTGCTGCATGCAACTTCCTTTTTTAAACACTGTGTTCCCAGCTGCACCTAATGAAGGGAATCAGGGCCCTTTCCTCTCCCATAAGCCACACATCTCTGTATATTCTGTATCTTCTTTGTCCTTTATTTTTAATGTCAGTCTATCCCTCTCTGCACAGTCCAGTATGATTTGATTGCTTATTGTACCCTATGACTATCATTAAGTGTTGTGCCTTATGATACTTGACTCTTGACGAATGTATCTTTTCTTTTTATGTACACTGAGAGCATTTGCACCAAAGACAAATTCCTTGTGTGTCCAATCACACTTGGCCAGTAAAGAATTCTACTCTACTCTACTCTATTCCACCCCACCCCACCCCACCCCATCCCATCCCATCCCAACCCATTCTATTCCATTCATACCATCACAACACAACACATAAGATTCCTGCAAGTTGGTTAGTGACCTATTCTATTCTATTCTATTCTATTCTATTCTATTCTATTCTATTCTATTCTATTCTATTCTATTCTATTCTACTCTATTCTATTTTCCGAATTACATCCTCATCTGATGGAGTGTTCTCATTTTTCCAGTATTGTGTAAATGCAATCCTCGCTGTTGCCAATAAATACAAAACTAGGTATATAGCCCCTTTATCATAGCCCTCCGGCTATCACCTCCTCATTCATCTAACTGCAACACGTGATTATTCTGTGTCCATTGCAAGACATTACCTGAACCAGGGAAAAGGAAAGGTAACAAATCATCGAAAGTAGGTTCTGGGTCTCGTTGAGCTACGATCTGTCCTCTCTTCACTCCCCTCCACTCCTTGGTGTGTCTCTACTTCCTGTTCAACATATCGACCTGCCTCTTTGGCATTTTGACAGCGCTATTGAATTTTTGCTGAATTTTATGCTTCGAGAAGGAGCTAAAGTAACAGGTTTTTTTTTTCCCCTGGGTTCCCCCAATCCATGGCCTCAAATTTACTACGGACTTCAGAAACACTTCGGAATCCCATGTTAAATTTATGGTGGGCTCTTAATGCAGGCTGGCTGTATCCCTTTTGAAAAAAAAAAAAAAAAAGAGGAGGGAAGTCATTGAGGGAATATAAAATAAAGCAAAAGATCACTTCGCATCAGCATTGGTCATTTCAATTAAACTGCTATTATTGATAATGTCGGTTTGATTGCATGCTGCAGCCAAACATCACTGCCATCAGTGGCAGAGGAAAAAGATGCTTACAACAGCTGTTCCTGACTTTATGTCTCGTGCCACACACAAAGATGTCAGTTCTATCTGATGTAAATCGTTTTAAGCCTTGCTTGAAAGTGGTTTTAAACCACACTTGGGATACTGCATCCAGTTTTGGTCACCACAGTGTAAAAAAGATGTTGAGACTCTAGAAAGAGTGCAGAGAAGAGCAACCAGGATGATTAGGGGACTGAAGGCTAAATCATAGGAAGAAGGATTGCTGGAATTGATTATGTCTAGTTTAATGAAAATAAGGGCTAGGGGTGACATGATAGCAGTCTTTCAATATTTGAGGGGCTGCCACAAAGATGAGGGAGTCGGGCTATTCTCCAAAGCACCTGCGAGTAAGACAAGAAGCAACAGGTAGAAACTAATCAAGGAGAGAAGCAACTTAGAAAGAACAAAGGAGACATTTTCTGACAGTTAAAACAATTAATCAGTGGAACAACTTGCCTCCAGAAGTTGTGAATGCTCCAACACTGGAAGTTTTTAAGAAGAGATTGGATAACCATTTGTCTGAAGTGGTATAGGGTTTCCTGCCTAAGCAGGGGTTGGACTAGATGACTTCCAAGGCCCCTTCCAACTTCGTTATTCTGTTCTGTTCTGTTCTATTCTACTCAGATGCATGGTTACTTTCAAGTCAGTAGGATACTAGATACTAAACAATGTTTTGGAGGCTGTATTGAAGAGGAGACAGTCATCTGCCATGAAGAATCAGGTTAGAATTTGAAAAGGAGACCACTAGGAAATCTAGCATTTGGGATCCAAAGAAAGGTTCCTAGAGAAAACAATTTCCATACTGTTAACAGTTAACTGGTGGAATGGAAATTGCTTCCAGAAATTGTGGGTGCTCCATCACTGGAGATTTTTAAGGAAAGACTAGGCAACCACTTATCTGGAATGGTATATGTTCTCCTGCTTGAGCCAGGGGCTGGACTAGAAGACCTCCATGGTCCCTTCCAGCTCTCTTCTCTTCTCTTCTCTTCTCTTCTCTTCTCTTCTCTTCTCTTCTCTTCTCTTCTCTTCTCTTCTCTTCTCTTCTCTTCTCTTCTCTTCTCTTCTCTTCTCTTCTCTTCTCTTCTCTTCCCTTCCCTTCCCTTCCCTTCCCTTCCCTTCCATTCCATTCCATTCCATTCCATTCCATTCCATTCCATTCCATTCTATTCTATTCTATTCTATTCTTGCTATAGAGTACTCAGGGTTCAGGTTACTCCCAGGAATTAATTAATAGTTGCTTTTCATGTAGTTAATTAAAATTTGCTGGTGCATTTGGAGCAATTTTTTTCACTGCTTGATTACTTAGGCTAGTGTTTCTCAACCTCAGCAAATTTCAGACGTGTGGACTCCAATTCCCAGAATTCCCCAGCCAGCATACTGGCTGCGGAGTTCTGGGAGTTGAACTCCACCCAAGTACTATTAAAGCTATCATTATCATGATTTTTAATTGTGTGAAGTGGTGCATTCTAAGTTTTAAATCAAGGCACTTCAAATGACCTAACTTGCAGAATGTATCCAATATCTGGAATATATCACTCCTAAGGGACTGAAAGGTTCCTTCAGCAGTACTTGCTGCCACAGTGCTGCTGCTGTGGTCACGTGATCTTAATTTGCAATGTTCTGTGACAGTTTCCCAGTCAGTCTTGCAATACTTTCTCCCCCCTGGCAGCCACTTCTGAAAAGAGAGGGATGGTAATCGGAATCAGAATAGAAGCTGGAAGGGACCTTGGAGGTCTTCTAGTCCAACTCTCCTGCTCAAGTAGGAGAGCCTATATCATTTCAGACAAATGACTATCCAGTCTCTTCTTAAAATCTTCCAGTGGTGAAGAATCCACAACTTCTGGTGGCAAGCTGTTTCACTGGTTAATTGTCTTCACTCTTAGGAAGCTTCTCCTTAATTCCAAGTTGCTTCTCTCCTTGATGAGTTGCCATCCATTGTTTCTTGTCCTGCCTTCTGGGGTTTGGAAAATAACCTGATGTCCTCTCTTCTTTGTGGCAACCCCTCAAATACTGGAATGTTGCTATCATGTCACCCCTAGTTCTTTCTTCTTCTTCTCTAGACTGGACATACCCCAATCTGGCAACCATTCTTCATAGACTTTTGTCTCTGGGCCTTTAATCATCTCAGTTCCTCTTCTCTGCAGGTTTTGACTTGACTTGACCAGAATATATGATTATATAAAAGTAAAAAGTTAAGGTTTTATGTTATTACCTTATTCTACTGCTGTTGTGGTTAGCCTGGCAGCTGGTGCAGACGGCTGAGGAGAGCGAGGACTCAGATGAGGGCCCAGGACCATTAGGGAATGGACTGCTGCCTTCAGAGATTGTGGTGGCTGGCAGCAGTGATGAGGAGGTTCCCGAGGAGCCTGTGCCAAGTGCGCGTGCGCGCAGGGCTGTTTGCAGGAAAGAGCAGTTACAACAGCACGGGCGACACGGGAATAAGGCTGCAAAGTAATGGACCCTCTTTCAAGAAGATAAAAGCCGGCTGTGAATTGGACGTTCTTTGCAGGAAGCAAAGACGTTTTGAAACTCAGCCTCGTGGACCTTACAATATCTTAAGTTGGTATTTGAAGACTCTTGTGTTGTGAAATATTTCTTATCTGTGATTCTTGGCAGCCTCATACAGTTAATTATCAAAGTTAATTAGTTTGCAGCAGCCTTTTAAACGGGGATTCGTAAGACTCATTAAAAGGTTTCTGTTCCCTTTGGTTCATGTTGGTTTTATTGGGAAAGGGTTTGGGTCAGAACAACTGAATCAAAGGGAGTCAGAAGTCAACGCTTTCCTTCTTCTCTTCCCCTTTTCGTCCCATATTTTCCCCTTATTTACAAGTAGTCCTCAACTTACAACAGTTCACTTCAGGACTATTCTAACTTACAACAACACTGGAAAACTTTTTTCACACTTAACGACTGTTGCAGCATCTCTAGGGTCACATGATCACATGATCAAAATTCAGGCATTTGGCAACCGACTCAAATTTATGATGATCTTAGTGTCCCAGGATCACGTGTTCCGTTTTTGCAACCTGATTCAGTTAACAACCAGGTTACTAACTTAATCATTGCAACCACTGTGGCTCGAAAAGTCATAAAATGGGGTGAGCTTAAACAAATGGTTCACTTAGCGACATAATTTTTTGGGCTCCCTAGTGATCGTAACTTGAGGGCTACCTGAAGATTGTTATATTGTTTTGTATATTGGTGAAATTTTTTGTATCTGGTCCACCTTATATCTAACATAGCAATAGCACTTAGACTTATATACTGCTTTATAGTGCTTTCCAGCCCTCTGAAAGTGATTTACAGAGTTAGCATATTGCCCCCAACAATCTGGGTCCTCATTTTACCCACCTCGGAAGGATGGAAGGCTGAGTCAACCTTGAGCCTAGTGGGATTCGATCTGTCAAATTGCAGTAGGAGTAGCTTGCAGTACTGCACTCTAACCACTGCACCACCGAGGCTCCTTGTAGCAAAATAACAAAGTTGGAAGGGAACTTGGAGGTCTTCTAGTCCAACCCCCTGCCAAAACAGGAGACTCTGTAATGTTATGCTCACTTAACAAATGTCCCACTTAGCAACATTAATTTAGGGCTTGATTGTGGTTGTATAAGGACTACCCATATATCTCTATATATAAAAGCAAAATACCACTCGTGCATCATCACATAATCTCCAGAACCGTAAAGCCTACAAACTTGAAATTTGGCGCGTAAGTTCCTCTTGGCTTCTAGGTGCTCACTAAGGAAGGATTTTTCGAAAGGACCATCAGAGCATTAGTATTTCCTATATTATTATTATTAACACGCTCTGACGCTAAGGAGTTCTACTCCACCACTCCACCTACAAAACATAAGCAGAGGAAAGCAGTTTCAGTTTCAGAGCAGCAACCAGCTTTAGTACAGAACAATTGAGCTAAGCCATGCCCAGGCTCCTTACTATCTCCTTGTTCACACAGCAAATACTGTTTCACTTTCCAAACAGCCCTCAACTCTCTCACCCACTGACAGGAGGTTAGCCAGATGAATACCGACAGGACACTAGCCAGATGAATACTGGTAGGAAGAGACTGATTTCCCCCCCTTATTTTCTTCTCCAAAAACTAAGCCCAACCACAAAGTTTCATAGCAAAGCATGGGTATCAAGTGTTCTGACCAAGGCTTATTGAGACACTAACAAACACATGTTAATCCCAAAACCCTTTTTTCTTTATTTCAACAGCTGTGAGTTTTAGTCATTCACAGCCCGTAATGAGGCTCAAACAGTTCATAATAGTCCCAAGGAAGTCTGCCAAAGTCCTTCAGGATAAGTCTGATAAGCACACACCTTTATCTTCTTGGAAATATTGCCAATGACTAAATGTCCAAATAGTTATACAAGGCCAACTGGAGCACAAATTCAACACAGACCTTCAGGTTTCAAACTGACCAGTATGAACAAAGTTGCTTCCTGCAAAGGTTCCTGTCCCTTTGCTCCTCCTTTATGTCTTATGGGAGGGGCCAATCACCTCCAAGCCTTACTCCCGAGTCGCCCCTTTTGTCTTAACTGTTCTTGACTTCTGGCAGTTCTGCGCAAGCAGAAACTGGGAACAGGCTCCCTCTGTTCCTCTTCCTCGCTGATGTCAGATTCTGGAGGTTCTGGAATCAGCACCTAACTCCCAGATGGCCTTGGCCCCATCTGTATCTGATGCAGATCCCTTGTCCGAGTCCTCCCCAGACTCTTGGACTGGGCCATGTTCCTCCCCACTGTCCAACTCTGCTGCCATCTCCTCAAGCTGCCGGCAGACCACAACATTGAGCTTATACATATACACGCACAAACACTTTTGCACTTCTATATGTTATATTTTGATAAACTAATAAAATGTTTGAGGTGTGAAACTCTCTGTCTGTCTTCACTTGGAGTTCAGTCTTGGTGTCATCGAAAGTAATTAAAATTCCAGCGGAATGTTGATTGCATATCACACTTCTTGAGCATTGTTTTCTTCTTAAGCAGTAAATATATATGTTAAATGGTATTAATCCCCTGGAGTTAGGCAGGAGTAACATCTTACATACCAAAGCCTCCTCAGTCATAACGTGGCACAACTTGGGTTCCCCTGCCAAGTTTAAAAATACGAGTCACCAAAGGGGGAAAAATACACCAAGCAAACATTTTTACGTCCCAATTTATTTCCACATTTCAGATGCTGATTACCGAAAAGAGGGAGGGTAAAAAAAACAAACATTTATCCATGGTAAGCTGAGGATCCATTTCATGGTCGTTGTTTCTCTTTCTCTTCTCTTTCTCCCTCCCTCCCCTCTCCCCCCTCTCTCTGTTTTGGCTCCAAGATACGGCAAGTTGAGGTTCCACTTCAAAGGAGACAATTAGATTTACCAATATTTAAATTTAAAGTTCAGTGTTTATAAGGGCAATAACTCCAGCAAAGGAAAAAGGAGACCCGCGCAGCTAATAATTCAACTCCAACTTAGCATTCGAGAAATTTTCCCTTTGCCCAGACAGCTGCATCTGTCAGTTCATTTATTTATTTATTTCCCCTTTGTCACTTTCTGCTGCCAGCCTATTCCCAATTGCTATTTTTTTTAAGTTACCGTTAGGTTTTCATCCATCCTATTACTAATGCCTTTAAACTTTCCTATCTTCCTCCTCCTCCTCTTCCTCCTCCTCCTCTTCCTCCTCCTCCTCCTCTTCCTCCTCTTCCTCCTCCTCATCATCAATACTGTTTCAGCTTAACCTCCAGAATTCCTTCCTCCATTCAGTCCTCCTCCTCCTTCTTCTTCTTCTTCTTCTTCTTCTTCTTCTTCTTCTTCTTCTTCTTCTTCTTCTTCTTCTTCTTCTTCTTCTTCTTCTTCTGCTTCTGCTTCTGCTTCTGCTTCTGCTTCCCCTCCTCCTCCACCTTCTTCTTCTTCCTCCTCCTCCTCTTTTTCTTCTCCTTTTCCTCCTCCCCCTCTTCCCCCTCCTCCTTCTCTTCATCAATACTGTTTCAGATTAATCTCCAGAATTCTGTTTTTCCTTCCTTCCTTCCTTCCTTCCTTCCTTCCTTCCTTCCTTCCTTCCTTCCTTCCTTCCTTCCTTCCTTCCTTCCTTCCTTCTTTTTTTTCTTCATTATTCTTCTTCTCCTTCCCCTTCTCCTCCCTTCTTCTTCTTCCTCCTCCTCCTCCTCTTTTTCTTCTCCCTTTCCTCCTCCCCCTCTTCCCCCTCTTCCTTCTCTGCATCAATACTGTTTCAGATTAATCTCCAGAATTCTGTTCTTCCTTCCTTCCTTCCTTCCTTCCTTCCTTCCTTCCTTCCTTCCTTCCTTCCTTCCTTCCTTCCTTCCTTCCTTCCTTCCTTCCTTCCTTCCTTCCTTCCTCCCTCCCTCCCTCCCTCCCTTCCTCCCTTCCTTCCTTCTTCTTTTTCTTTTTCTTCTTCTCCTCCCCCTCCTCTCTAAACTTTTATCTCTTTCTTCCATATGCCAATCTGCCACTTGGAAAGGACATTGATGTCTCTTTCAAGAATGGATGGAAGACAGTTAGAAAATGGTCTACCAAACAGCTGGGAACTCTGACTGGATATTTGTAGTGTAGAAAGTCAGCACACACCCCACACACACCAAAACTGAAATTCTTTGAGAAATATTAAAAAGGCAGAATATTATATTTCACTAAATGAGAAATGGAGTAGCATTTTTTTTTCCGAGGCAGGAAGCAGCCCCTATATCCCTGCCATCCAAGCAGAAACTGAGGAGGCCAGCTTTCAGAAATGCAGATTTGGTCATCCATTCAAGACAGGAGATTTTGAAACAAAGGCAGAATGGTAGGATTACCATTCACCCCTTTCCTAAGAGGTCTGTAGGGGGCGTGCATAAGCGCACCAAGGTGCCTACTGTCCCTGTCCTATTGTTTCTTTTATATTTTCTTTCTCTTATATGTATCCATGTATTCATAACTATATTTTATTTATACCTATTATCTTGTAAGCGATTGACAAATCAAATAAATAAATACAAAATAAAAATAGATTAGAAGCAGCCCCTCATCCAAGATCCAACACAGGATAAAAATCATTAAGCCACAATAGGAATTGCTCAACTCCCTTTCAGAACACAAGCCCCTTTAGCAGTCCAAACTTCAATCAAACTTAGCTCAGACAAACACCCAGGATTTGCATTTTCTCTTTTGCCTATAGAGCCAGTTATGACCCCTACATAACCCCTGCGTGACCCCATAGGAATCTGACATCAGCCAATAGAATACATATTCATGCACAGGAACAGGAAGCTCAAGTGCGAAGCCGCAATAGGAATTGCCCAACACCCTTTCAGAACACAAGCCCCTTTCTTTTTTCATTTCTTTTTTTCTTTTTCACATTTATGTGTGTGTTGTTTGTCTATTTTAATGGTAAAATTAATAAAGTTTATTAAAAAAAAAAAAACACAAGCCCCTTCATTGTACCATCCCAGAGCAATCCAAACTTCACCTGGGAGCTCTGATAAACAATAAGATCTCCAAGATCCCTTCCAACTCTTGTTATTCTGTATTTTGTATACTATACCTCTAGTTAGGCAACAGTTGCTTTAGTCTGGCAAGATTCTGTCGGTCGGTGAAGAACAATAAATGAAAGCCCTCAAGAGGAACTACATGCATTCTTGATTCTTGGGGACTGCCATTTTGTGAGTTTACCAAGTGATTGTCTCATGAACGTATCAAGATGGTTTCATGAAATGCTCTTTCATTCCATCGAGGCTAGGGGCTCTATTTCATTTGGATTGATCAGAAATAATTTGGAATCCATTTCCATCTCACCTTCCGTCCCTGTCTGTGAAAAAAACTGCATTTCTGGATGAAAAGAGAGAGAGAAAAGTCCCCATTCTGTGCTTTAACAATCCATCCTCATTGTGCATGTGCACACATGTGCATGTGTGGAGACACACACACACACACAAAGACTTTTTTTCCCCTTGGCATGCAATTAAGAGTTTCCATGAACTGGGCTGATCCTGCTTGCAAAAGATGAATCATTTTTTTCCTTTCTTTTTTTGGGGGGTGTGGGGGAGAGAAAGTACATGGTTTTGTAAGGGTGGTGGAGAGAATCTCATTCAGTATCTTGCGGATACACACAATACAAATGTCACTGTTCTCTTTGCTTTAATTACGGAGCTCACATTGTGATGATGTTCTATGCGGGTTTGTGAGAAGAATGAGAGCGCACCTTTATTGCTACACTCCACTGTGTCTCTTCCCATCCCTGCATTTGTGTGTGTATGTGTGTGCCCTCATTTTTATTCACTGGTATTCATGCCGTCGCCTCTCTGTACAGGTTCAGAAGAAGTAGGGTGTGTTTTTTTCTCTCTTCTTCTTCTTCTTCTTCTTCTTCTTCTTCTTCTTCTTCTTCTTCTTCTTCTTCTTCTTCTTCTTCTTCTTCTTCTTCTTCTTCTTCTTCTTCTTCTTCTTCTTCTTCTTCTTCTTCTTCTTCTTCTTCTTCTTCTTCTTCTTCTTCTTCTTCTTCTTCTTCTTCTTTTACTTCTACTAGTTAGAAATGCTGAATAGCTGTGTTCCCCCCGTCCTCTTTTCCTTTTCATTTCCACCCTGAAAAGAAACAGATCAAAGGCGAAACATTCTCAGTGCCATTCTTGCCTTAAGGTCATCTATTGTCCCTCCCAGTTTCCTAATGGGCCATTCTTCTCCAGCCACAGAGGGCTTCAATGGAGTTCATTGAAGCCATCCATGTGGAAGAATGGGTTAGAAAAGGCGATGGGACAGGAATAAGCGGCCTGCAGCCTCTGGAAGGCCATGTGGGATAGGATGCTGAGTCTCATCGGTTGAGGAGACTCGTGGAGAAGCAGAGCAATGTCTACTAGGCCACAATGTTCAGGCCCCTTTCGTGCACCAACTCTGTTTTCTTTCGCCAAAGCCTCGAGGGCACTTTGATGACAACCTGAAGTTGTCTCCATTTCTGCCTAGGCAATGGTGATGAGAAGGCAGAAGAGAAGGCCCCCTTTCTTGGGTTACTGTAGAATCGATATCAACAAAAATATTACAAATGCCTACACTGTAGCCTTACTCATACACATACCTATTTACATATTTGTAAACAGCAATGGATCATGCCCAGTATTTCCTAGTTGAACCACAGACAACTACAATGAACTAATACATATCGATTTTACAGAAGACAATGTTGAAAAAGCACTACGCAATCTAAAACCATCTTTATCTATTGGATTGGATGGAATATGTGCCTACTTCTTAAAAAAGCTATCCACTGCCGAACCTCTAAGCATAATCTTTGAAGAATCTTTCAGGACCAGCTCCTTGCCAAAACTATGGTCACAAGCCACAGTCATCTACATCTTCAGAAAGGGAGACCCCAGCCTAGTTGAAAATTACAGACCAATCTTTTTATGCTGCATCACCTGTAAAGTCATAGAATCAATTATTAACCAATCCATCATCCTCCATTTAGAAACAAACAACCTACTCTCTAATAAACAATTTGGTTTTAGGAAAAAACTATCATGTAATCTGCAACTCTTACATTGCAAAAACATATGGACTACACAACTCGATCAGGGCAAAGCAATAGACGCAATCTACATACACTTCTGTAAAGCCTTTGATTCAGTGGTACACGACAAACTATTCCTAAAACTAAAATCTTACAGTATCTCTGGACATCTGCATAACTGGATAGAAGCATTCCTGTCAAACAGACAACAAATGGTCAAAATTGGGAGCGTCCTATCAAATTCTATATCTGTCAACAGTGGTGTCCCCCAAGGCAATGTTCTAGGACCAACTCTTTTCATACTCTACATAAATGACCTCTGTGATCATATCAAGAGCAATTGCGTACTCTTCGCTGATGATGTAAAGCTATTCAACACCACAGAAAATAACGCTACCCTTCAAAAAGATGTTGACTACATATCAGAATGGTCAAACAAATGGCAACTTCAGATCTCAATAAATAAATGCTCTGTCTTACATATTGGCAAAAAAAATCAGAAAATAAAATACAGGCTGAATAGTCAAGACCTTGTTGATGACCTAAACTCTGTAAAGGATCTTGGAGTACTCATCTCAAATGACCTAAGTGCTAGAGCCCACTGTAACTACATAGCCAAAAAGGCGCTAAGAGTTGTTAACCTAATCTTACGTAGTTTTTTCTCTGGTAATATTGCACTAATAACTAGAGCATACAAAACATTTGCTAGACCAATACTCAAATACAGCTCATCAGTCTGGAACCCACATTACATATCTGATATTAGCACAGTTGAGAAAGTCCAGAAATATTTTACAAGAAGAGTTCTTCACTCCTCTACTCGTTGCAGAATACCATATGTCACCAAACTCGAAATTATAGACCTTGAAAACCTAGAACTATGCCGTCTTCGGTCTGATCTAAGTATAGTATATAAAATCATACATTGCAATGTCCTACCTGTCAATGAATACTTCAGCTTCAACCATAACAACACAAGAGTAAACAATAGATACAAACTCAAGGTTAATTGCACCAAACTTGATTGCAGGAAATATGACTTCAGCAACAGAGTGGTCAATGTCTGGAATACTCTACCTGACCCTGTGGTTTCTTCCCCAAACCCCAAAAACTTTAACCTTAGACTATACTATTGACCTCACCCCTTTCCTAAGAGGTCTATAGGGGGCGTGCATAAGCACACCAACGTGCCTACCGTCCCTGTCCTATTGTTTCTTTTATATTTTATTTTTCTTATATGTATCCATGTATTCATAACTATGTTTTACTTATACCTATTATCTTGTAAGCAATTGACAAGTAAATAAATAAATAACTAAATAAATAGATAAACAAACAAACAAACAAACAAATAAATAAATAAATAAATAAATAAATAAATAAATAAATAAATAAATAAATATAAACATACCAAAGGGAAGGAAAAGGGAGGGAAGGGAAGGAAATAAATGGATGAAGAAGGAAAGGGAAGGGAAGGGAAGGAAAGGAAAGGAAAGGAAAGGAAAGGAAAGGAAAGGAAAGGAAAGGAAAGGAAAGGAAAGGAAAGGAAAGGAAAGGAAAGGAAAGGAAAGGAAAGGGGTTAGTGAAGGCAATGGAAGGGGGGGAGAAGGCAAGAAAGTAGTTGAGGCCTGGATTAATTTAACATTCCATTCCATTCCTTTCCTTTCCATTCCATCCATTCTCTATTCTATTCTGTTCTGTTCTGCTCTATTCCATTCATTCCATTCCATTCCACTGCTCCTATTCTGTTCTGTTCTATTCTATTCTATTCTATTCTCTATATTGTATTCTCTTTTCTACCCTACCTTTCCCTTCCATTCCCTTCCCTTCCCTTCCTTACCCTACCCTACCCTGCCCTACTTTACTCCTATTCTATTCTATTCTATTCTATTCTATTCTGTTTTCATGGAGAAAACAATCCTTTTTTAGAAAAGAACAGAGCAAAATAAGAGTTTTGGAAGCGACCTTGTAATTCTTCTAGTCCAAACCCACTCGGGCAGGCAAGAAGTCAGGAAACTGGTTGCCCAAACTCTTTTTGAAAGATGTCATGTTTATTATTATGCGGATTGCAGGGTCAGGCATGTTCCCCTCTGAAGCAAATGCAAATGCCAGGTTAAGTTTAAATTCAAATTTGACACTGCAACCTGCCCTGATTTCTTGGCCTTTTAGGGTGAGGGGGCAGCATCTTTCATTCATTGAGAAAACTCAAACATTTGACCAAGAGGATGAGTTCTCCCCTACTCACCCCCACAAACAATTCATTTGCTTGTGTCAACTTCACTACCCTGAATTCAAATAAAGAATTAGCCCTTATTTGTCAAAGCAAATGAGTGCATACATTACCACATTTCGTTCGAATCTGCTTTTTCCTCTTTCTTGGAAAGAAAGTCCTACTCAAGCCAGGGGCTCAGATGAGAAATATATGTTTTCCTCTCCCCTTTTTTTCTCCTGAATTCTTTGTAGACATGCCGGATGCCCTCTCTATAAATGAGAAAATATGTATTCTTTAATGCATACTTAATTAAGGACTTCATTCAGCATCCAGGATCCTGAGTTCTTCCTGCCAGAGATACAAACTAGAGAAAAATGAATTACCATCCTGCAGGGAGCAATATTAATCGTGTCCAGTCTTATAAATGAATCCAATTTCAAGGCACTTTAGTTTCTATCATGTTGCATGAGAGAAGGTTCGCTAACATATCATTTCCATCCTGGCAAATGGCTGGATGGGATTTTTAAGCAAAAAAACAATTTCAAACTGACAATACACAAACACACACACACACACACACACACACTTACACACAATCTATCTCTACCTACCTACCTACCTACCTACCATCTATCTCCATCATTTCTCTTTCTTTCTCTCTCTCCTTCTACTTACCTACCTACCTATCTCTCTCTACCTATTATCCATCTCATCTCTCTCTCCCTCTCATCATCTGTCTATCATCATCTGTCCATCTGTCTATCTACCCATCTATCTCTATCTATCATCTCTCCCTCCCTCCCTATCATCCATCTATCCATCCATCCATCCATCCGTCCGTCCGTCCGTCTATCTATCTTATTCCTCTTGCACTCCTCCTAATAAATTATTTGTTTATTTATTTAATTCATTTACCAGATTTATGTTCAAGGCTAGCTGCATTTTATTTATTTACAAGATTCATAGCCATCCTTTCCCAGTTAAAAATAGCCATGTAGCAATCACCCACGCTACGCAGTAAAACTTCAATAAAATAGAAACACAATAATACATCCAGAATAGAAGATGAAACATTGTAAATTATTATTATTAGTTTGCAAACAGACTTGATATTTATCACCAGGACTTTGAGGCCAACATCATGATTAGGACCATGGTGCAAGGTCCCTAGGAGGCAGAGGGAGACTGATAGTAAACTTTATAAGGCCTTGGTAAGACCACAATTGAAATACCCCAGCCCAGGCTTGGTCACAGCATTATTAAAAACGGTGTTAAGACACTGGAAAGAGTGCAGAGAAGAGTAACAAGGATGATTAGCTGACTGGAGGCTAAAACATACAAAGAATGGTTGCAGGGATTTTGTATGTCTAGTTTTGATGAAAAGAAGGATTAGGGGTGACATGATAGCAGTCTTCCAATATCTCTAAGGGTTGCCACAAAGAAGAGAGTGGTCCACTTATTCTCCAAACCATGAGACAACAGGATAAGAAGCAATGGATGGAAACTAATCAAGGAGAGAAGCAACCTAGAACTAAAGAGACATTTCCTGGCAGTGAGAACAATCAATCAATGGAATGACTTGCCTCCAGATGTTGTGGTTACTCCAACACTAGAGGTTTTCAAGAAGAGGTTGGACAACTATTTGTCTAAAATGGTATATGCTCTCCAGTTTGAGCAGGAATTGGACTAGAAGATCTCCAAAGTCCCCTTCAAGTCTTTTATTCTGTTCATTTACCAGATCCTAGACTAGGCTCTAACTTAGAACAAGATTCCAACTAAGGGTAAATTTTCTAACAGTGAGAACAATTAACCAGTGGAACAGCTTGCCTCCAGAAGCTGTGGATGATCCATCACTGGAGACTTTTAAGAAGAGACTGGATATGGTCCTACATGGTCCTTTCCAATTCTATTATTGGGTCAGGTTAGACCACTCTAATGTGTTGATGTTCTTCTGAACTTGAGATGTTCAGACAACCTAAGGTTCTAAAGAGCCCAAGAATGAACTCCCAGAAAGTCATGTTGAACACCATTCCCAAAGCCACCATTCACACCAGCTTCAATAATGGAAATTAAACATCTAAGCTGTATATGTTACGCATGTTAGTTTTCCTAGTCAGCTTTCTCCCCTTGAAGAAACTCCTGATAAAGGACTACATCTGTCACATAAATTGATTTTCTGCCTAGCAAGGTTTTTAAGACATCTCTGTTATAAGGAAATTAATTTTCCAAGCTATTTAACATCACACTAATAAAAGCCCTCCATCCCATGGAGTGTTAAAAGGAACTGTACTGTGCGTGCAACAGGTTTATTGTATTTTTTTTTAAATATCATTGTTTGGGTCTCTGGTTTCCTGTGGTAGTGAAGAAACCAACTTCATAATCAAAATTATCCTTTATTTACACTGGTGACTGATTCAGCCTTGTTTCAGCTACTCTTTTTTAAATTATTTTTTTATTTCAACTGCACATCTAATCCGAAGGAAAAATGCTTGCTATCAATGACTGTTATTCTAAAAACTCTGGTGTGCAAAGGACTCACTTGAGCAATGAATTTTGCATTTCCCACTGTTATAGCATCCAAAAGGTCATGTGATCAAAATTTGATGCTTGGCAACCAGAAATTCTGATCCTCATTATTTTTGTAGGTTTAGGACTACCTATACAATTCTGGTCAAGAATCGAGAAGACTTGGGTGCTATTCTAGTTTGAATTGGGGCCCTAATTGTCCTAGATCACTATTTCTCAATTTAAATCAATCAGAATCCAATCAGAATAGAGCTGGAAGGGACCTTGGAGGTCTTCTAGTCCAGCCTCCTGCTCAAGCAGGAGATCCTATATCATTTCAGACAAGTAGCTATCCAGTCTTTTCTTAAAAACCTCAAGTAATGGAGAACACATAACTTCTGGAGGTAAGCTGTTCCACTGGTTGATTGTCCTCACGTCTAAGGTTAAAGTTTTTGGGGTTTGGGGAAGAAACCACAGAGTCAGGTAGAGTATTCCAGACATTGATCACTCTGTTGCTGAAGTCGTATTTCCTGCAATCAAGTTTGGTGCGGTATTCCAAGTATGGCCTTAACACTAAGTGTGGTATTAACACTTCACCTGATCTTGATTCTATCCCTCTGTTTATGCAGCCTCAAATTGTGCCCGTCTTCTGTTCAAACATCTTAGGCAGGAGATCCTTTACCACTCCTGACAAATGTCTGTCCAATCTCTTCCTGAAAGCTTCCAATGTTAGAGAACCAACAACTGCTGAAAGCAAGCTGTTTCACTGGTGAATTGTTCTCACTGTTAAGGAGTTTCTCCTTAGTTCTAGGTTGCTGCTCTCCTTGCTGAGTTTCCATCCATTGGTTCTTCACCTGCCTTCAGTTGCTTGACTCCCTCTTCTTTATGGCAGCCCCTCAAATATCCAAAGATTGCTATCATGTCATCCCTTGTCCTTTTCTTCATTAGACTAGACATACCCAGTTCCTGCAACCGTTCATCAAAAATATCTCGTCTCCATCTTCCTAGCCATCTTTGTTATTTTTCTCTGCGTACCTTCTAGAGTCTCAACATCTTTTTTTTTCTTTTGGTATCTTGGTGGTCAGAATTTGGTACGTCATTTCAAGTGTGATCTTACCAGAGCAGTATAAAGTGGTACTAACACTTTGGTACCCTTTAATGTGTTGTTTCTCAGTTCAGCTTTTGCACAATCCCCCACATATAAAGTGCAGTGTGTGTACACATGTGTGGGGCATATATTTTCAGTCTGAAAGCTTAGATTTCAAGACAGGCTCCATTGATTGCATTTTCCCCTGCTCTAAAGTGCCATAAGCTCTATTGATAGAGCTGCCTTAGGTCTCTACACTCAACAATAACAATAAAGAAAATATGAAATCTATTTTGCTGCCTCCAAGCTTCTGTCTCAAAAGCTCTATTTGCTCTCTCCTCCCATTTCCTTTCCCTTAAAAAAAAAAAAAATGGAAAAGTAAGGATGGACATGTCAAGTTATTTATGGGCCATAGTACTTACATTGCTTATTAACAAAAATGTTTACTTCCTGCATTCATCTGCATTAGATAGAAGTGCATAAAATGTGCATTTATCTCATATATACTTGTGTGTGTGTGTATGTGTGTGTGTGTAAATGTTTAGTTCCAAAGATCGGGATGTCTGTCTCTCCTTTCACAGTTTCATCTGGAACTCGTATTTTTAATACATATGTCAGCTGAAAAATATATATGTATATATTTTCTTAAGTTTTCACGGATATTTGTACATATGGTATTCAGCTTTTTTCGGGTATTTTCCCATGTCATTATAGTTGTGCTTTAAAAGTTACAATGACACTATAAAAAACTATAATGATGTGGGAAAATACCCGAATAAAGCTGAATACCATACATACATACATACATACATACATACATACATACATGTGTGTGTGTGTGTTTTTGTAGATTTTCACAGCTACAGGTATGCAGGTCTTGGTGTGTTTGGGTTTTTTCCCGTGTAAGATTGAGACTATCTTGGCAACGTTTCGACGAGATCTCACTCGCCATCTTCAGGCTGGTGCTTTCAGCTTTGTCTCAATCTTACACGGGAAAAGACCCAAACATGCCAAGACCTGCATATGTGTGTGTGTGTCTGTGTGTGTGTGTGTGTGCGTGCACTTTTAAACTATCCAGCACTACAACCTTTTCTCCCTGGTTTTGATGCCTTTTTTGACCTGAATCTATTTCCTTTCGTTTGAATTATACGCTCAGCCACTGGTTTCAAACACATTACTCAAAACAGCTAGCAAAAATGCAAAATGTGAGCTTGTATAGGAATTGACATCGGTGGGACTTAGTTCTCAACAGATCTACGGAAGACTGGGCTGCAAAGTCCAATCTGCCCATTGGTTTGACCCAAAGCATGGACTATGTCACATAGATATAAAATGGACAATTGTTTCTGCTCATGTTACCAAGTGTATGTGTGTATATTGTATATGTGTGTTTGTGTTTGTGTGTGTGTGTGTGTGTGTATGTATGTATGTATATGAGAGAGAGAGAGAGAAAGAGGGAAGGAGGCAGGCAGGCAGGGTGGCAGGAAAGAAAGAAAGAAAGAAAGAAAGAAAGAAAGAAAGAAAGAAAGAAAGAAAGAAAGAAAGAAAGAAAGAAAGAAAGAAAGAAAGAAAGAAAGAAAGAAAGAAGAAAACAGGGGGAGAGGAAGGAAGGAAGGAAGGAAGGAAGGAAGGAAGGAAGGAAGGAAGGAAGGAAGGAAGGAAGGAAGGAAGGAAGGAAGGAAAGAAGGAAGGAAGTTTGGTCACTTGAAATAAACAAAAAAAAATATGTCAGCTGAATAAGAATTGTGTGTGAGTAGAATTCAATTTGCATGACAAATTCTCTGCCAAGGATTACAGCATATTAGATGTTTCTACCCTCATGTGTATATTTACACTTTTAATTCCCAATGACACCTTGGTAAAATTAGTAATTTTAATGGGAAAGATAAAATATTAACATGTGTTTGTGCCTGCATTTCTGAATATGTGTGTGTTTCTCTCTCCTTCCCAACTTCTCTCTTTCTCTATCTGCATGTTAAAATAATTTCCATCCGTGGTTTCATAGGCAATTAATTATTTCCTTTATTATTAGGGGAATTGAAGTTTCTTTTTTTTTCTTTTGTTTTCATTGATAATCAATCTAGCAAGCATCACCTCTAGCAGGTTTCAGTTACTATAATGAGCAGGCTCTAATGAGTGTTTGACAGGTCTCAATCTTCCAAACAACTGGTCAATAGGTTAAAGATGTTGCAAAAAATATAATGGCACAGCCAGATTGTGCAAACTCTGTCAAAATTATGAAAAGCACAGTAGTGCAACAACAGTTTTACCTAAGCATTTAAGAAGGTCTTCATTGATTTAGGTTTAGATTCTCCTAATCATGGTAGCGTTCCTAAATATAAGAATTGCACTTATGAAAAGAACCTTAAGATCTATAAATATTATAAAATATGTTTCAAAATTGTAAATAAAATGTTTCAAGACAACTTGCGTATACTGAAGGCTATGGTTTTCCCAGTTGCAATGTATGGCTGTGAAAGTTGGAAAATTGAAGGCTGAGCATCAAAGAAGGGAAGACTTTGAATTCTTGGATTGCAAGGTGATCAAACCTGTCAGTCCTAGAGGAGACTGCTCTTTAGAAGGCCAGATCCTGAAGATGAAACTCAAATACTTTGACCACTTCATGAGAAGGAAAGACTCCCTGGAGAAGGGCCTAATGCTAGGAAGGATTGATGGCAAAAGAAGAAGAAGGGGATGACAGAGAATGAGGTGGCTGGATGGAGTCACTGAAGCAGTTGGGGTGAGCTTAAATGGACTCCAGTTCACCGAACCAGCCATAAAATTCACCAGTTAGCTATGGGTTCACCCGAACTGGGGTGAATCAGTAGCAGCCCAGCCCTGGTGAGATCCACATCAGAATAACAAAATTGGAAGAGACCTTACACAAGTTTATGTATGTGACTCTATACAATTTCAGAACAAAATGGTTGTCCAATCACTTCTTTACAATCTCCAGCACCCAAAACCTTCTGAAGGCAAGCAGATCCACTGGTTCATTGATCTCACTGTTAGGAAGCTTCTCCTTAGTTCTAGGTAGAGTCTCTCAGTGGCAGTGTCCTATAGTCATGTCATTAATTTTGAGACCCTCTGACAAGCAAAGTAAATAACAGATAACAGATAATCAGAGTTTGAAGGGACTTAGTAAGTCATCTAGTCCAACCCCCTGCCCAAGCAGGGGACCCTACACCATTTCTGACAGATGGCAGTCCAATCTCTTCTTGAAAGTCTCAAGTGATGAAGCTTCTACAACTTCTGAAGGAAACTTCTGTTCCATTGGTTGATTGTTCTCACTATCAGAAAGTTTCTCCTTATTTCCAGGTTGAATCTCTCCTTGTTCAGTTTCCATCCATTGTTCCTTGTTTGGCCTTTAGGTGCTTTGGTAAATAGCTTGACCCCTTTCTCTCTGTGGCAGCCTCTGAGATATTGGAACACTGCTCTCCTGTCTCCCCTGGTCCTTCTCTTCACTAGACTAACCAGGCCCATTTCCTGTAACCATTCATCATATGGGGAAGCCAGATTCACTTAACAACTTTGTTACTAAGTGAACAACTGCAGTGATTCACTTAACAATTGTGACCTGAAAGGTTGTAAAATAGGGCAAAATTCACTCGACAACTATCTTGCTTTGCAATAGAAATTTGGGGCACAATTGTTGTCATAGGTCAGGGATTTCCTGTAGAGGATTGAAGATAACTGAAAAAAAATCTTTCTGTCAGTCTTAGAGTAGCATTGATTCAGGAGGAGGAGGAGGAAGGAGAAGGAGAAGGGAAAAAAGAAGAAGGAGGAGGAGGAGGGCAAGGAGAAGAAAATAATCGTAAAAGAGAATTCAATGTCCTTTCAAAGTGTCAGATTGGCATATGGAAGAAAAGAGAGAAAAGTTTAGGAAGAAGAAGAAGAAGAAGAAGAAGAAGAAGAAGAAGAAGAAGAAGAAGAAGAAGAAGAAGAAGAAGAAGAAGAAGAAGAAGAAGAAGAAGAAGAAGAAGAAGAAGAAGACTACTGAATGGAGACTGAATGGAGTAAGAACAGGAGGTTAACTGAAACAGTATTGATGTTGGTGTAGGGAGATGAGTACATAGTGGTGGTGCTGGTAGGGAATTAGTCAGCAGAGAAATGACAGAGCACTTCCTACACATGCTGTTCTATTAAGCTTCATAGCATCTTCTGTTTCAGAGGTAATTACATGGATTTTCTGTCTTGTACTTGTGAAAATACAAGGCAGCCCTCCACCACTGCTGATAGCTCAAATGTTCCAGGGCTTCAGTTGCATGGAGTTTTAGAAATATTTACACATTTCTTTCGAAGGTTTTTACTTCCAAAGCAGAAATCCAGTATGGGATCCAGCCTCAAGCTGAGAGACCCCTTGGAAGGCCAATCAAACTGCTAGCAAGACCTACTGCTAGGATTAATATGGTACCTTGCTACATCCTTTGAAGTTTCATTCTCTTAAAGCATTTATTTCAACGGAGGTGGTTGGAGAGCCAGTAGAAGGTGTTCTTCTGGTTATTATTGTTATTATTTTAAAGTAAGAAGCATAGAGTGTGGATGACCTTCAATTTTTCTCCCTGGTTTCATCAATAGTTTTCAAATGCTTTCAGTCAAGGAGATATTGTTTTGTTGCTTTGGATTTTTAATGGCTCTTTTTCTTCAGACATTTTGATGTGTCCTCTTTCAATGTTATTGATCTGTGGAGATTCTCAGTCATCCCAAATCTGCTTTTTCAAAAGGCAACTGGATTTTGTTTTTCATTGAAGACCGTTCAACTTCAGCAGTTCCAAGAAGGCTCCACACCCATTGGCACTATTCAGGTGAGCCTGAGGGCACACAGATAAATCTCCAGGGGGCCTCAAGGACTCTCAGAAAGAGCTCTAATGACCAGATGACTGCAAGGAACATAAATCCTCCCATCTGCCATCATTCAGTCAGAACTGAAGAAGCTTCTCCAATGAGAAGCGAAACGTCTTCAAGGAAAACACAGAAAGTCCAGTTGCCTTTTGAAAAAAGCACTTTTGGGACCTCCAGCTCATGGTCGTCCCAACGGTGCTTTTCCAGAAGGCAACTGGATCTTCTTGTTTTTGTTTTTGTTTTCCTTTGAAAATGTTTCGCTTTTCATCCAACTGAAGAAGTTTCTTGGATGAGAAGTGAAATGTTTTCAAAGAAAAACACCAAGAAAGTCCAGTTGCCTTTCTCCCTTTCCTTCTCTCTCTCTCTCTCTCTTCCTCTCTCTCCCTCTCTCTTTCTCGCCCTTCCTCTCCCTCCCTCTCTCTTTCTGTCTCCCTCTCTCTGTGTCTCCCTCCCTCTTTCCCTCTCCCTTTCTCCCTCTCCTTCTCTTCCTCCCTCTCTCTTTCTCTCTCTCTCTCTCTGTGCTGCTATACAATTTAGTGTTTCTTATCAATATGAAACTTTCTCTAATGACAGAAGAATCTCCAACTTTTATTTTTTTTAAATATCTGGGAAATCAAAATATCAAAGGGAAGTTGGAAGGGATCTTGGAGGTCTTCTAGTCCAACCCACTGCTCAGGCAGGAAACCCTATACCATTTCAGACAAATGGTTATCCAATCTCTTCTTGAAAACCTCCAGTGTTGAAGCAACCACAATGTCTGCAGGCAAGATGTTACACAGATTAATTGTTGTAATTGTCAGGACATTTCTCTCCCCCTTGGGCGGGCAGTTGGACTAGATGACCTATAAGGTCCCTTCCAACTCTGATTATCTGTTTTCTGTAATTCTAGGTTGGGTCTCTCCTTGATTAATTTCCATCTGTAGTGTCTTGTCCTGCCTTCAGGTGCTTTGAAGAATCGGTTGTTCCTTCTTCAATAATGTTTTCCAGTCAATCTAAGGTTCAATGTTGATAAGTGTCAACAGAATTTAAAGGAAGCTGGACTTGCTCAATTGTGACTACATAGGGATTCTAGGCTTGCCTCTCTTTTGACTCTGCCCCGAGGTACTTAACCCTCTAACCTAACCCTAACCCCAACCCCAACCCTAACCCCTAACCTCTAACCCCTAACCCCTAACCCTAACCCTTACAGAAAGACATAGAATTAAATTCCTGAATTGAGAAGATGGATCCCTTGGCATTTTCATCTGTAATAACCATCATTCTCGAAATAATGACATATCTAAATCAAGGAAAAATGGAAACTTCTGTTCCGGTTTTGGACCCTGCCTTGTTCCTTTTGCTGTCATAATCAGATGAGTTATTAATGCGATGAAAACAAGGATACATAAAGGAACCAGCCCAGATCAATAGCAATAATTTGACACACACATACCATTCTCTGGGAAAACATCAATAGCAGAGAGGCATAACTGGAGAAGAAGAAATAAAAAGCCATGGTCTCTATAGAACATGCTGGCAGAAAATTAAATAACCACATGTCATTCAATTCAATGAAAAGTGAATGCATATTCGTGATGTACCAGCAGTTGGAGTTGAATCATTCAGGATTTGTAATAATAATAATAAAAAATCCTCTACTTCCAGTCATTCAATTATATTTTGGATTTGATGTCTGCTTTTAAAATAGATACTATCTTCAAAACACCGGCCAGCGAACAACGGAAATGAAATGAAGGGATGAATTTGGGAAAGAATACCAATATATTTTATTTTAAGGCATTTTATGAGCATGTTCCCTTGATGGCTTCTAACATCTCATACTTTTTGGGGGTTTTTTATTTAATTGTGTTTTATTTTATTTTGCCCACTGGGTGACACGGTTGATGGGAGCCACTTCTGATCTGACTTTATTAGAGCACAATTTGGTCTCTCTTTGCAGACATACAAGATTTTAAGAATCTTGACCTGGCTTGATTCTGAATGGCAGAATATATGAAGAATTCAGTCAGAAATGTGAGACACGTATAAAACTATGGCCAATGCCCACAAGAGAAAAGTGGGGTGATTATTTCCCTACCAAGGAAAATAATACTGAGTTGGAGAAAAGCTTCCATAAATCACGTAATCCCACCAATTCATTATTTAAGGAAACTTTGTGGTCTAAATCGAAAGGTTAAAAAGATTAATTGAGAAGCATTCAAATTCTGGCGAATATATACATAATTCTTTTTATTATTATTATTGAATAAACATTAAAAACAATTGAACACAGTGTGACTTTCTTGGCCATCATTTTGCCCATACAAGCTATAATATAGAGATACTCATAACAGTTAATTTCCTTTTTCCCTTATGTTATTAGTGTAGTGCTAGCTGCTTATTATTGCTATTTACATTTATTTACATTTATCTACAATTATATACATATTTACAACCGTCTTTTATACTCATGCATTCGTATCATTCTTGTATTTGTCCATTATATTCCATTCGCTTTGGTTTACAAAATTTTAACTTTCATTCCTATAAAGCATCAACTCTTTTTTTCTTTTTCCTTGACTCTAAGCCATTGATACATTTTACTCCAGACTTCATAATACTTTGTCTCACCCTTATCTTTGATTTCTAAAGTTAGTCTGTCCATCTCTGCACAATTTATTATTTAAGGAAACTTTGTGGTCTAAACTGAAAGATTAAAAATATTAATTGAGGAGCATTCAAATTCTGGCGAATATATACATAATTCTGAAAGCACATCAGCAACTTTGACACAAGAGAAATCACCAGGGAATATAGTGAACTAGCATTGCTGGTCTGTTTTTCTAAAGCAATATCAGTGACAAATCTTCAAAAAATGTTGCAAGAATTCTTTGTAAGAGTTTCCTCTGTAGATAAAAGCCACATTCATCTCATCTCTCACCCCCTGCAAATTTGGTTGGTAATATGAAAATACCAAGTGAACAGAGCTGTTTGAGATCAATTTCACCAAGTTGATTATTTGTTTATTTATTTCAGAATAACAGTTGGAAGGGACCTTGGAGGTCTTCTAGGCCAACCCCTGCTTGAGCAAGAGACTCTATACCATTACGGACAAATGGTGGTCCAATTTCTTCTTGAAAACCTCCAGTGTTGGAGCAGCCACAACTTCTGGGGGCAAGTGGTTTCATTGATGAATTGTTCTCGCTGTCAGGAAATTTCTCCTTAGTTCTAGGTTGCTTCTCTCCTTGATTAGTTACCATCCATTGCTTCTCCTCTTTATTACTTTGTAAGTAACTCAACACAGCAAATATATACAACACACCCTCTTCTTCCCATTTTTCCTACAACAACTCTATGTTATGGGCTGGCTTGAGAGAAAAGTCACCTAGCCTGTTTTTATGCCTAAGGTGAAACTAGAATTCACTGTCTCTTGTGATTGACCCAAAATCCTTGAGCTGACTTCCATCCCTTAGTTGGGGACTAAAACTGACAACCCCCTGGTGATTGACATAAACTCGTTGGCTTTCATGCCTAAGAATGGACTAGATTTCGCCATCTTCTAGTAGTAATTGGGTCAAAGACACCCATTCTGCTTTCATGCCTAAGGCAGGACTAGAATTCACAATTCTGGTTTCTAGGCCAACCACCTCCATACCAAACTGCTTGAAACTTAAGCTTGCCCATCTAAGTCTGGGTTATACTTCACTTTTTTATAAGCTGTTCAGAGTCAACATTGCAAACCATCTCAAGTTAACAGAATAATCAGTTGGAAGGGAACTTAGAGGTCTTCTAGTCCAACCCCTTGCTCAAGCAGGAGACCCTATACTATTTCAGACAAGGGCTGTCCAGTCTCTTCTTGAAAGCCTACAGTAATGGGAGACCCACAGCTTGTTCCATTGGTTGATTATTCTCACTAACAGAAAATTATGGATCCCTGTTGACCGGGATGTCTTGACATTTGTAATCTCAACTCTTAAGTAGCTGATAAGAAGCCAAAGACAGGAGACAAGAATTTCATGATTTTCTGGAACCACATTCATAGTGCATCATTCCAGGCCCATAACAGCAATTAAATATTTCTCTAATTGGCAGCATAAAGAAACAACAGCCAATGACTTAATAGCCAGCCATTAACATCCTAATCAACAACTAAAAAGCCACACACAACCAGACACCACATAAATATTATGCATAGAATAGCCCAACAGACACATTCTGGTGAGAGAGAAGTTTCTAGCGGCTGGGCTCCAGCATGAGTCCAAAGCTTGGAAGACTAAACTTCTGGTCTTGGTGACGGACCCAGATTAGATATTCCTCTACAATATGATATCGGTATTGGCCCAGCGCAGTGCGGAAATGCATTACAAAGGCTGGAATTCTGTGGCAGATTCTCTTATCTCAACGTGTCTTCTCACTTACAATGTTTGTACAGATTAAAGGAAACCTTTCCTTGACATTGGCTTTAGAAGCTAAGCTTTTTTTTTTTAAGCATTAAAGCATCTGGTGGGACAAGGTGGAAAACTAGAAAGGTTATATTTATCAAAAACACGTCTGAAGAAGATTCCTGTGAAAGGTGGGCAGAAGGCTATCCATGACAACATCTTGAAATATGTCAGTTGAAAGGGAGAATTCAGCAAAAATACTTGACCCCTTTTGTGGTGGACAGAAATAAAGATTTGTCTAAAAAAATACTTAGAAAGCCAAAGGTTCCTACATCCAAAATGTTCAAATTTGTCAAATACCTGAAAGTCTGGTACCCAGACAAATTAGCCATCAATAGGCGCATAATGATAAAGAACATCTACACGCCATTCAAAAGAGATGGTCAAAATGGTAACAAGGAAACAAAAAGACCAGAACAACTCCTAGCCAGTAATCAACACCTTTATAAGGAGATATTAATACCAAGATTAGTGCTAGACCAACAATCAAGCAATAAACAATACCAATTACCAACTCAGACAAATAACCTATGGTAAATACAGGAAGGCTGGAGTATATATACAGGTTCAAATATACAGTCTCTGCCACTTTCCTGGGTTCACAATCTATCCAAGCTACATATCTCCCTACATAACACCCTGTTATTGTAGCATAACATCTGTTTCCTTGTGCTGTTTACCTGTTTCCATTTCCAGCAACCTCCATCATTAACATGACACTGGTCAGCGTAACCTGCTATATGTATATATAAAACCTTTATTCAAAACATATCACACAAACAGTAAACAATAGTTTAATAAGTTAATCACCATGAACATTGTCACCAACACTGATAAGGCAAGTCATTAGTATACAAACAGATATTAAACTGCTCTCCCTCCTAGCAGTGATGATGTTACCTAGTTGGGTCGTGAAACATCTGTGAGAACACAGTTATGCTCAGAGAGCACAAAAGACCCCACAATTCATAGGAAAGTCCAGCTTTTCCTAGTTGGGCTATTGTTACCTCAGAAATGTATATTTATTAGAGCTGTTGAACACATCAAAAAGATGCTTTCAAGGACATCTGTCAGTAACTTCTTAACACAGCCTTTTCTTTTTCCTCTGTTGACGTGACTGTCCCCCACAGCAAAATCTCACTAAAAAGCGAGATTCTGTTAGCAACAGAAATTCAGGAGTCAGTTGTGGTCCAAAGTGAAGGACCACCTGAAGTTATTTTAAATAATACCTCTCAAGTACTAACAGTATTTCACTATTTGAGGGTCTGCCACAAAGACGAGGGGATCAACTTATTTTCCAAAGCAACTGAAGACAGGACAGGTAACAATGGATAGAAACCAGTCAAGGAGAGAAGCAATTGGGAATTAAGGAGAAACTTCCTAACAATAAGGATAATTAACCAGTGGAACGGGTTGCCTCCAGAAGATCTGGGGGCTCCATCATGGGAGGTTTTTAAAAAGAGACTGGACAGCCACTTGTCTGAAATGACATAGGCCCTGTATTATAGGGTCTCCCCTATAATAGGGGGCTGAACTAGAAGAACTCCAAGGTCCCTTCCAGCAATATTCTAATTGATTGATTATTCCTTCCTTCCTTCCTTCCTTCCTTCCTTCCTTCCTTCCTTCCTTCCTTCCTTCCTTCCTTCCTTCCTTCCTTCCTTCCTTCCTTCCTTCCTTCCTTCCTTCCTGGGAGTGGTGGACATTTCTTCCATCATTTGCACCTATCATTCATCACCGCTGTTGCTTTACAGTGAAATATTGGAACTTCAAAGGCATTGAAATCCTATTTGGGAGACTCGCCTGCTCTTCTTTTCATCTTTGGCTCTTAGAGGAGAAGGGAGGTTTTCCTTTGTAGTGGGTAACCCTCGTTTGAGAATCCGTTATAAGAAATGGTTCCCATATGCTGATAGGATAACACCAATTCTAAAGACAACCAAGGGGCGCCCACAGCAACAGCACACTTCTGCCCCATTACGTCCTATCCAACGCTGTCAAGGGACAGCCCCTTTTATACATTTATCTGGCTCACCTGACCTCTGTGAATCGTGCCATTAAAAATACAGCTGAAAATAGCAGCTCCTTTCATGGTTCAGAAGCACGGAGGCCTTGATGTCCTATGGCAGCAATAGGGAACCTTGGCTCTTTTATCACTGATGGACTTCAACTCCCAGAATTCCTGAGTGAGCCATAAAAGTTTCCCCATCCCTGGCCTAGTGGTTTTTCAGTTGTGAGGGAAATCAATTTTTGACTTGAATGGGACTGTTTAATATACAAATGTAGGACATATAAAGAATATTGATCATTCAAGTCAAAAATTAGGACATCTGTATATTGAACAATCCCATTCAAATCAAAAATTGATTTCGCTCACAACTGAAAAACCAGTAGGCCAGGGATAGGGAACTTTTTATAGCTCATTCAGGAATTCTGGGAGTTGAAGTCCATAAGTGATAAAAGA
>CM042834.1:272954182-272974182 GCA_023653725.1 Bungarus multicinctus | reverse complement strand
AGCAATAGCACTTAGACTTATATACCACTTCATAGTGCTTTACAGCCCTCTCTAAGCAATTTACAGAGTCAGCCTCTTGCCCCCAACAATCTGGCTCTTCATTTTACCCACCTTGGAAGGATGGAAGGCTGAGTCAACCTCGAGCCAGGTGAGATTTGAACTGCCAAATTGCAGGCAGCCAGCAGTCAGCAGAAGTAGCCTGCAGTACTGCACTCTAAGCACTACGCCACCAAGGTTCTTAATAATATTGTGCTATTTCCAAAGCTAATCATGTTCATTATGCTTAATTTCCCTTAAGTTTCCATGAATGCAAATTCATTTGGAGTGCATTCATTCAGCCCTAGGGGGAATTATAGTACAAAAATCTTGGCTAGCACTGTTTTTGGAAGCCACTCGAAAAATTCCATAGGGACCATTGGAAGAAAGTCACCCCCATTAAAATAGCCCCTAAAAGAATTGCAAAAAAGAAGGTAATCTAGTGTGTGTGTCTCACAAAATAATTCACTCCATCCTCTTTTTAGAATAGCAATAGCACTTCACATAAACCACTTCACAGTGTTTTACAGCCCTCTCTAAGTGGTTTACAGAGTCAAAATATTGCCCTCAACAATCTTGGTCCTTATTTTACTGACTTTGGAAGGATGGTAGGCTAAATCAACCTTGACCCAGTGAGAATCAAACTGTTGGCAGCTGCCCAGTCAGCAGATGTAGCCTGCAATACTGCATTCTAATCACTGCACCAAAACAGCTCTCGTTTCTTCTGTCCAAGTTCTCATACAAGTCACTTCATCTCAAGCATAGAAGTGGAAGGACTGATAAAACAGGGAAGCTGAGGGAACCATGGATGTTCCTGGAAGGTCAAAATACTGTTTTGGGAAGTGTTAAATTCACCTTCATCCTGTCTTTGAAGTAGTTATCTGTCTTTCGCCATATTGGAAATTTAAAATTGGATGTAACACTCTACAAACTGGAATGAATGCGCACCAGGGTACATCTACTGAGTTAGAAGAAGAAAGCTTTATTTTATTTTATTAAAAAGAAATCTGAACTTCTAAAGTTTCTCCTCTTTCTTTGGTAGTTTATAGCTCCTGCCCTTCCTCCTAAACACAAAAATTTGGTTGTATACCAGGATTTTTTTTTCAGTTAGCAAAGTGACTGCTGTAATAGGAGTTTATTATCTGTATTTGCTTTTAAGTGGAGGTTAAAGGGAAGGGATTTTTATATTAATTACCTTAATTAATTAAAATATCCTTGAAATTGAGGTCAACTTCTGGAGATTTCATTGGGACAACCAATGAAACCAATGGCAAGAATATGGAAAATAACCTTCATTGCCCTCTCTCCTTCCTTCCTTCCTTCCTTCCTTCCTTCCTTCCTTCCTTCCTTCCTTCCTTCCTTCCTTCCTTCCTTCCTTCCTCCCTTCCTTCTTTCCTTCCTTCCTCCCCCCTCCCTGCTTCCCTTCTCTTTCCTCCCTCCCCCCTTTCCCCTTCCCCCCCTCCCTCCCTGCTTCCCTTCTTTTTCCTCCCTCCCTCTCCTTTTTCCCCTCCCTCCCTCCGTCCCTCTGTCCCTCCCTCCGTTCCATCCAAGTCTCCTATCTAAAATCTATCCTTGCTTAGCTTTTCAAGATCAGCTAAGAGCTGTAGCTCGGTTCTATTCTTAACCAATCAATATTCTGAACTTTAGATCAATAGCATTATGTACGGTTTGCTACTAAGGCTTGAAAAGTCTCTAAGCTCATCATTGTGCCAGGATCTCTTGATCCCCTAAAATGCAACCTTTTTTTTTTTCAGACTGAATCACTGAATTATAGCAGAATGTATAACATCACTACATCAGAGGTTCTAGCCCAGTAGCGCAGACTTTACTTGGCTGTAAGTGTAAAGTCTTATATCACAACCAATCCTTTTATATAACAATACTGGGGGGAAAAAAATTAGGCAAGGACAAAGTTATCTACTGGGTTCTGTTCTTACCTGAAAGGTAAAATGCCTGGAAGAGGAAAAAGAAAAACAATATGAAAAGCTATATTGCTCCTACCATAGTAGCATTTGTGTGGTGGACACAAGGCCAACATCTTGTTCAAAACTTCCTCAGCTAACAAAGAAGGTCTTTGGAGCTGGAAATTTGGAAGCTTCAGTTTTGACCCACCTCTGTGACCTGTCTTTTGTTAGAGTTTGCAGCAGGAATTTGAATCCAGAAAGCACACAGAGATGACTGATTCAGCAGGATTCATTAACTTCTTTATATACATAACACATTAAGTAAAGTTTACAATACCAATAGTAAATTCTTCCAACGTGGTGAAGGTTACAAGCAAAACACAAGCAGCTTCAGAGCTCAGAGCAGATTAGTTTTAGTTTCAGAGCCATCCAATCTCAGCCCCCAATTCAATTCCCATTGGCTGATCTTGTTACCCATGTCTCTGCCAGTTCATGAATATTCTGACATCTTTGACATTTCTTCTTCTATTTGAAGATTTGGCTCGTGAATATATTTAATGAAAATGGAACACAGCTTCACTGAATAAAAACTAACTCGTTGGGGGAAATCTAGGCTGCATCTCTTCCCCCTGGTGGCAATTTTTTCATTGTCCATGTTCTACTTGACTGGTGGAAATTGCTTGTAGGCAGTCCTCATAAGTGATGCAGTCCATGCCCAAATCACAACAAAGACAAATCAATTGGTGGTGGCTTTATGTAGAGGGTGAAAATCACATTTTGGCAACCTGATTTCCATAAGCCAAAGAAATCTATTGCATTTGCAGACAAACAATTTTGTAGCTTCTCAGACTCTCGGGAGCTGCCACAAAGAAAAGGGAGTCAACCTGTTCTTCAAAGCACCAGAAGGCAGGAGAGGAAGCAATGGATGGAAACTTATCAAAGAGAGATCCAACATAGAACTAAGGAGGATTTTCCTGACAGGTAGAACATTTAACCAGTGGGACAGCTTGCCTCCAGAAGTTGTGGGTGCTCCATCATTGGAGAGATTGGATAGTCATTTGTCTGAAATACTAATAAGGTCTTCTGTTTGAACAGGGGGTTGGACTAGAAGACATCCAAGGTGCTTTTCAATTTTATTATTCTGTTCCATTCCATTCCATTCTGTTCCACTTTGTTCCATTCCGTTCCGTTCCAGCTTTTCTATTCTGTTCTATTCCATTCCATTCCACTTCACTGCATATTTCTGTTCTATTCTGTTCCATTGCATTGCACTCTGCTCCACTCCACTCCACTTCACTCCACGGTCTCTTCTCTTCTCTTCTCTTCTCTTCTCTTCTCTTCTCTTCTCTTCTCTTCTCTTCTCTTCTCTTCTCTTCTCTTCTCTTCTCTTCTTTCCTCTCTCCTCACTTACAATGATTCTCTTCTCTTCTCTTCTCTTCTCTTCTCTTCTCTTCTCTTCTCTTCTCTTCTCTTCTCTTCTCTTCTCTTCTCTTCTCTTCTTTCCTCTCTCCTCACTTACAATGATTCTCTTCTCTTCTCTTCTCTTCTCTTCTCTTCTCTTCTCTTCTCTTCTCTTCTCTTCTCTTCTCTTCTCTTCTCTTCTCTTCTCTTCTCTTCTCTTCTCTCTATTCTACTCTATTCTTTTGCATTTTCTCCTCTCATCCCCTCTCCTCTTGTATGTCTCCCGCCTATGCAAGAATTTGATATTTTGAAAAGAAGGCCAAGGGATGGTGCCTTCCTCCCCCCCCCCCATCATGCAAGGCAAAAACCAAGATGAGGTGGAACCCTCTTCTGTCACTTGAAAAGCTTGGCTTAATTGTTAGTCATGATGTGCTGTGGACAGAACAATTAGTTGTATCTATATTAGATCTAAACTGTAATTATTTGTTACATTAATCATGACTGGAGTGAGAATTTAATTAGTCACAAACTTTAAGTGATTTTTCTCCCTCTGTGTGTATCTGTGTGAAAGTGTGTCTGGGAGCGTATTTCTTTTAAAGTGGGAGGAAGTAAGATTTTATTTTTGCTATTATTCACCGGATTAGCATCATCTCCACAAAAAGGAAAACTATCCATTACTTAATTCACATGGACAGAGAAGACATATGGATTGGTGGAAAAATGCTAATTAAGTGAGAAGTGCTCTGATTCAAGGCAAAATCTGGAAACCCAGCTTAAATGGAAGGAAGAAATTATCTGTTCCAACACAACAGGGTGTGTGCGAGATGTGGTTGTGCCTTTTATGAAATAGGGAACTCAGCTGGAGAAGCACTGAATAAAGGCATGCTTGCTTTTTAAAAGTGGGAGGCACCAGGATCTTGTGGGTCCATGGGCAGTTTTCTTGTGGGCACTCATGCAAAATGGCTGCCGTGGAGGGATGGGCAATGCAAAATATGCACTCATTTGAAGTTGAAATTGGTGAGTTTATGTACTGTGAATACTGCCCTTCCTTTCTGACAAATATTTATTTAAATCTCTCTCGTTCTCCTCCCTTCCCCTTTCCCTTTCCCTTTCACCTTTTACCCTCTTTCCTCCCCCTCTACTCTTTTCCATCCTTCCCTTTTCCCTTCCTTTTCTCCTTCTCCTTTCCATTATTCTCCTTCTCCTCCCTCCTCTCCCCTTCCCCTTTCCCTTACATTCTTCTTCTTCTTTTACTCCTCCTCCTCTGCCCCATCCTTACCCTTCTCTGTCTTCTTCTTTTCCTCTTCCTCTCCCCCATCCTTCTCCTTCTTTTTCTTTCTGCCTTCCCTCTCATTCTCAAATTTCCCATACTCCATCTCTCCTTCCCTTTCTCCTTCCCTTTCTCCCTCTCCATTTCCCATCTTCCTCCTCCTTCACTTCCTTCTCCTCCTACCCCTTCCAATTCCCTTTCTCCACTTTCCATCTTTTGTCTCTCTTTCTCCTTCTCACCTCCTCTTTCTCCTAACCTTTCTCTTTCCCCTTTGACATCCCATTGCCCTTCTCTTTCTCCTTTTAACATTTTCAAACAAAGCACATTTTAGTTTTTAAGAAGTCCTTAAGGGTCTATGTGAGACCATGATGCATTCCTGGAGATGTGGATGGTGATGGCAGCTAGGCTCTCTTTCTTTCTTTCTTTCTTTCTTTCTTTCTTTCTTTCTTTCTTTCTTTCTTTCTTTCTTTCTTTCTTTCTTTCTTTCTTTCTTTCTTTCTTTCTTTCTTTCTTTCTTTCTTTCTTTCTTTCCTCCCTCCCTCCCTCCCTCCCTCCCTCTCTCTCTCTTTCTTTCTTTCTTTCTCTTTTTTGTAGACTCATAAAAATAGAGTCAAGTGAGACATGAAGTCTGGAAGATGCCAGTAGAATATAGTAATAATTGGGGACATTGATTCTCATAGATATTGATCCTGAAGAACTAAAAAGAAGCACATCCTTCCCACATACTTCTTAGCTGATTAGCTACCAATCTGGTTCTTTAGGCATGCTAAGATTTGAGTGAGTTTGTCACCAGCATTAAAATCTACAATTCAACAACTAGTGGATGGAATGCTTCAGGTTAGTAATACAAGAATTTGGTTGGTTTCTTCCACCAAAGTTTCCAAGTTGCTTATCTTTGGAAAAGATGTGACAGATATTTCAGATCCTCTTGCTTACCTTCTCAAGGGTTTTCTTCATGCTGGTGGATCCTTCAACTCAAAAAGGCAGACATACAAGCACCCTTATCATAGGGCTGGAAGAAACTTCAGAAGTCTTCTAGGCCAACTCTTTACTCAACCAGGAGACTCTATACTTGTCTAAGCCATAGTGGTGCAGTGCTACTTCTGCTGACGGCCGGCTGCTTGCAATTTGGAAGTTTGAATCTCACCAGGTTCAAGGTTGATTCAGCTTCCATCCTTCCGAGGTGGGTAAAATGAGGACCCAGACTGTTGGAGGCAATAGGGTGACTATAACCCGCTTAGAAAGGGCTATAAAAGCATTGTAAAGCGGTATATAAATCTAAGTGTTATTGCTATTGCTACTCTGGGTAAATAGTTGTCTAGTCTATTTTTGAAAACCTTCAATGATGGATCAACCCCAATATCTGAAGGCAAGCCATTTCACTGATCAATTGTTCTCACTGTCAGAAAATAACTCTTTAGGTTGGATCTCTCCACCCATTATTTCTTGCCTTACCCTCTTGGAGAGGTAAGATGATTGGTTTATACATGTGGAAAAGCTGAGATAAGGTAGTGGATTGTAAGTCTCCCAGCAAGCATCTACAAAAGAAGAGAAGAAACAATCAGCTAGATCAGAAAGTAGAAGCAATCAGGTTATCCTGGACAAGACTCAGCTGGCATGCCAAATCAGGCATGTCTCTGGATTCATGTCTGGTGACTGCAGTATAACAGTCTTGCTCTTTGGTGTTCCAGTTACAAGATAATGAATAACAAAACTCTATATCCATGGCTTTGACACTAGTCAGGTAACAAGACATGGAGAGCAGAACAGTTGGTTTTTTTTATGTAGCTGGTATATCTCATTTTCTTTCTGTGTCTGTGTCTCAATTAGCTGTCTCTGTCTGTTTTTCTATATCTTTATCTCATCAATCATCTATCTGTATGTCTGTCTGTCTATCATCTATCTACCATCATATATCTATCTATCTATCTATCTATCTATCTATCTATCTATCTATCTATCTATCTATCTATCTATCTATCTATCTATCTATCTATCTATCATCCTATCTATCTATCTATCTATCTATCTATCTATCTATCTATCTATCTATCTATCTATCTATCTATCTATCTATCTATCATCATATACCTACCTACCTACCTACCTACCTACCTACTATCTATTTCTATTATATTGTGGTGATGATCAAAACTGGATGCATTATTCCAAGTGTGGTCTTACCAAGACAATATAAAGTGGTATTCATCCATCCATCCATCCATCCATCCATCCATCCATCTATCATCTGTCTATCATCTATCATCTCTGTTTCTCTCTCATTCTCTCATCTATCTATGATCTCTCTCTCTTCTATTTATCTATCTACCTCTATCTATCTATCAATCTGTCTGTCTATCTGTCTATCTATCATCTAAGTATCTATCATCATATCTATCTATCTATCTATCTATCTATCTATCTATCTATCTATCTATCATCATATCTCTATCTATCTATCATCATATCTATCTATCATCATATCTATCTATCATCTATCTATCTATCTCTCTATCTATCTATTTATCTATTATCTTTTTCTCATCTATCCATCCATCCATCCATCCATCCATCCATCCATCCATCCATCCATCCATCCATCCATCCATCCATCCATCCATCCATCTATCTATCTATCTATCTATCTATCTATCTATCTATCTATCTATCTATCTATCTATCTGTCTCATCTATCTTCATCTATATTCTATCATTTATCATCTATATCATCTATCGTCTATATTGTGTGTGAATGTATGTATGTATGCATTATGTATGTTTTTGTGTGTGTGTGCAGGTTTGTGTATTTATACACACACCTGTCATCATTCAGAAGTAATGGGGAAGGGGAAAACTTTTTAACAGTTTCAGCATTCTTGAGCTCATTACACAGCTCTGTCAGATATGACAAGTGGGCTGATTCTGGTTCTTCCATTTTTTGACAAGGTGCCATCTACGGTTCCCTGGCATAATGTCAGTTTTAAAGGTGCAACCAGTTTGGAGAGACTTATTTTCCTGAATTCATTCCTTCCGTTCTTCCTCTCTGCAGCTTGTCCTGTCAATATGGCAAACTTCATTTTATTGCGAAATGGTGGGAAGAAACAGATGCTCTTCGCTCTATGATTTTTTCCCCTCTGTTCCTTTTATCTGGCAGCGTCTGACAAAAAACTCACTAAATCCGGAACTTGGAAGTGAAACATCAGGCTGGAATAGACGAAGATTTAGATTAGATCATGATCAGATTAAGCAGCTCCAAAGCTTCAGCAGTTAGCCTCCAACAGCTCCTGCTTTCATTCATATGTGGGTGTATGTATGTATGTATGTATGTATGTATGTATGTGTATGTGTATATGTATATGTATATGTATATGTATATGTATATGTACAGTATATGTGTACGTGTAAGTGTACGTGTACTTATATTTATTTATTTATTTAATTTTTATACCGCCCTTCTCCCTGGGGACTCAGGGCGGTGTACAGCCAATCTAAAACCCCAACAATAATACAAAAGTTAAAAAAGATTAAATTGGATATTTGGCCGAATAAAAAAAAAAACCCACCCCACCCCCTTAAAACCCCCAAATTAAAATTACTGGAGACACATTAAAACCCTCTCTCAGCCCAGGCCGGCCTGCTCGAAAAGCCAGGTCTTCAACGCGCGCCTGATGTATATGTATATGTAGTGTGTGTGTATGTATGTATGTGTGTGTGTATATATATATAAAACACAAGTATATACTCATTCCCCTGTCTCAGCTGATCTGGATGAGAACCAGTGGCCTAATGGCAATTACAACTGCCTCACATATAATACTTCCCTGGTTCGAATCCCAGTAAGGGTATGGCTAGCTGACGAGAACTAAATAGCTCGAAATAGATCTATCCTAGTCTCCCTTGTTTAATTATTTATCAGCTCAAAAACCTCACACACACACACACACACACACACATATACACACCCGGAGGGAGGGAGGGAGGGAGAGAAAGAGAGAGAGAGAGGAGGTTGTACAACTTGCCTCATGGTGTAACCGGAACAATCTGGAACCCAACATAGAAATGATGGTAGACTTTAGAAGAAATCTCCCATCTTACGTGAGAGTCTACAGGGCTGTCACAGCAGTGGTTGAGCAAGCTGTGGGGATGGGAGGGGAGAGGTGACGATAGTGTTGGGGGTGTTACTTGGAACCCTGATATCCTGCTTGTAACTCTGTGTGTGTGTGTGTGTGTGTGTGTATGAATAACTTAGAAAACAGCTCTGATTAGTTGTGGGACACCATTGACCATGCCAACTGCATTTCATTGTTATTGCAGAGAACCTGGCTTCTTCTGGAGGAGAAGGAGAAGGTGAAGGAGGTGAAAGAGGAGGAGGTAGAGGAGGAGGAGGAGAAGCAGATGGAAGAGAAGGAGAAGGAGGAGATGATGGTGAAGGAGGACATGGAGGAGAAGGAGGAGAAGGTGGAGAAGGAGGAGCAGGAGAAGGAGGTGGTGGTGGAGTAGGAAGAGGAAGAGGAGGAGAAGTGGAGGAGGACTGAATACAGAATAACGGAGTTGAAAGGACCTTGTAGGTCATCTAGTCCAACCCCCTGCTGAGTACAAGACTGTATACCATTTCTGACAAGTGGCTGTCTGGCCTCTTCTAGAAAGCCTCCAGTGATGAAGCACCCACAACTTCTGAAGGCAACTTCCATTCCACTGGTTAATTGTTCTCACTGTTAGGAAATTTCTCCTTAATTCCAGGTTGCTTCTCTCCTTCATTAGTTTCCATCCATTGTTTCTTGTCTTGCCTTTTGGTACTTTGGAAAACAAGTTGTCCCACTCCTCTCTGTGACAGCCGCTCAATTATTGGACTGTAGGGTGTTCATGCTCTCTGAGCTTGGTTGCTTTCTTGCAAACATTTCATTACCCAACCAGGTAACATCATCAATGCTGAAAGGGAATGCATTTGTCTACTCTAACCCTAGCTTTTCTAGCACTGACAATGTTGCCTGGTTAGATAACGAAACATCTCTAAGAAAAAAATTGGAGCTCAGAGATTACCAAGGACTCCACAGTTCAACCCTGAGCTACAAATATTCTATTATATCGATAGATGCATCTTTGGCTGATGAGTTATATTTTTTTTCCAAATTCCAGAATAGAGGGCTTTAGCAGGAAGAGACTGCCAAAAATAACAACTACTTGCCCCAGATAACAGGTGACAGCTGAACTTAAGTTTAATTGAATTTAAGTTTAATTCAGCCCAAAGACTGAACTCAGGAAAAAAAATAAAAAAGGAGTTTCAGAAGAGAACCCCAAAATGTATGAGGAGATTGAGACTACAATCCACGGATGAATAAACTCTTAGAAATCCACGTTGAGGTATAAAATAAGAATAAGTGACGCTCTCATCATCGAGATATCAAATCCATCTGCTGCAGGAACGCTGCCCTATCGTTTGAATTGTGCAAGGAAATTTGAAACAGAACAGGAAATGGGAGGCCATTCATGTGCAGGGAACAATCAGATAAGGAAATTAAACTATATGTTGAATTCTGCTACACAACGCTTTCCCTCAAGGCTGCAAAACTAACGATTTTGATTATCAAAGTACTACAACAGGCAGCTCATCCTCTCTGGGTTTTTTTTTTTTGCCTTCCTTCGGTTTGGCAAAGGAACTTTTGATGGAATTTGCTAAGCGATACCTTTGGGAAGCAGCCTCCATAGATGCTCGCTTCGAATGCCAGAATTAATCATTCGCTCTCTACAACGGATAGCCTTGCCTCCCTCCAAGGCTCAGGATGGGTCGAGAAAGATAAGAAAGCAAGCGGAAGTGTCCCTTGGTCAATTACAGAGACAAGAAAATTAACATGGCACCCCGTGTGAAGTCAGCAGAAAGAGGAATTAAATAAAACAAATCTTCCTAAAGGTTTTGAGTGAGTTCTTGAAAAAAGGGATGCTCAGCTGTCATTGAATCTGTGAGGGTCACACAGAGCGGAGGTCTGGATTTGCAACAAAGATGATTAGAAAGCTGGAGGCTAAAATGGATGCAGGACCTGGGTGGGTGTGTCTAGTCTAACGTAGAGAAGGACTAGGGATGGCATGATAGCAGTATTCCAATATCTCAGGGACTGCCACAAAGAAGAGGGGGTCAACCTATTCTACAAAGCAGCTGGAGGCAGAAGGACAGGAAGCAACAGATGGGAACTTATCAAGGAGAGAAGCAACCTAGAATTAAGGAGAAATTTGCTGACAGAACAATTAGCCAGTGGAATCACTTGCCTTCAGAAGTTGTAAGGTGCTCCAACACTGGAAGTTTTTAAGAAGAGAGGAATTTTCCTGACAGTGGGAAGAATTAACCAGTGAGATGGCTTGCTTTCATAAACTGTGGATGCTGGAGGTTTTTAAGAGTTTGGGCAGCCATTTGTTCAAAATGCTATGGGATCTCCTGCTGGAGCAGGAGGTTGGACTATAGAAGGGGTGTCAGCAATCCACAGCTCCGGAGCCGCATGCAGCTCTTTGGGCCTTCTGCTGTGGCTCCTTGTTGGGTGATCCCACCACTGACTGGCCACACCCCTCGCCCTCCCCTCCCACCTGGCCTGAGAAGGTAAAACACAAAAAACAGAAATGAGAGGGAGGGAGGGAGAGACCCATTTCCAGGGATGAGTTTCTACTGGTTCTGTCCACCTCTGTAGAACTGGTAGCTTTGAAGAACTGCAGACATAGAACCGGTTCTATGTCTGCTGATGTTTTTGCCCACCTGCCCACCCAGGCTCTTACCTGATCTTTATTTCCTGATTTTTCAACTTCAGCTACCGAACGAGGCACAGCTGCAGTTAAAAAAGCAGGAAAAGAGGGCTGTTTCAAAGGCTGCTTCTCTGCCCACAGTGTGCTGATGACGATTTACAGATGCACGCTCGCAGCATGCAGGAAACCACATCAAAAATCACCGAACCTCGTAAATCCTGAAGTGGTAGTTAACCCTGTCATATCCCACCCCAGCCCATTTCCCATGGAAAACACCAGAAGCCACAAAACCTGGGTAAGCCTGATGAGGGAGGATGTCATGTGATTGGGTGGGAGTGACGTTGAGTTGGCCAAACCCACCCAGGTTTTTGTGGCTCCTAGTGCTTTCTTTTCTGTGGGAAACGGGTCCAAGTGGCTCTTTGAGTGTTTAAGGTTGCAGACCTCTGGACTAGAAGACCTCCAAAGTCCCTTCCAATGCTATGATTCCATGTGTCAGGGCTCCGGCATCTACCCCCATTTAAATCATGAGCCTTTAGCCTCATCTCTCAGAGTTTAAAGAAGATTTACTAGGAGTGAAACATGCCGGTGCTACTTGGGTGTAGCCGACTCTGAGAAACATCATTCATTTCCCCCTTGACCTTGGTCTTCCCCCACCCCATGGATGTATATTTTCCAATGGGACACATCCACTGCCAAGAGTCGTCAACCATGCTCTCCAGTAATAATCTTGCGCGCCAGAAGCTTTGGCCGCTTAGCAAATATCTATGAAAGCATTTAAGGAATTCACTTCTTCCCCCACTCCCTTTCTGCTGGCAACTCTAAAAGACCAGAGAAATATTTTTTGAGTTGACACCATGATTCTATGATTGATTCTACGATTCTACGATTGTATATTTGATTCTATGATTTCACGGTTCTATGACTCCATGATTCCAGGATTCTCTGAAAACAACGAAAACAGGGAAGAAAAAAATTCTGCCATAAATCAAGAATGAGGGGCAGTTTGGGAGTGCCAGATGTGAAGAGAGTCACATTCCCTATTGCCAGCCTATGGGATTTTTCTAATAAGGTAGCAAACATTAGAATAGAATAGAATAGAATAGAATAGAATAGAATAGAATAGAATAGAATAGAATAGAATAGAATAGAATAGAATAGAATAGAATAGAATAGAATAGAATAGAATAGAATAGAATAGAATACTTTATTGGCCAAGTGTGATTGGACACACACAAGGAATTTGTCTTGGTATAAATACTCTCAGTATACATAAAGAAGGAACATTTGTTAAGAATCAAGAATCATAATGTACAACACTTAATGATAGTCATATATTAGCCTTATATCTCTACATACCAACTTGATTTAATTGATTATGTCACCTAACAGCTGATTTTCCTGACAAAGGGAAGCATCTCTTGGTCCATTACACAGTTGGCTTGGGAACTGGTATGGAAAGTCCTCAGAAGTACCAGTTGGTCAACTCTTCTTTTCCAGAGATGGAAAACCATAACTTTGCAATAGTGGCACATATTTATAGCTCAGGTATAAGGAAAGAGTGAAGTTTCGTACTCCGAGCTTGTGGGTCAGTTTCTGAATGGAACCACAACTTTCACAGAAAGACCATTCCACCATTGGCCAGATCTTTGAGATTCAGTTGTTTTCCTTTATATTTAAATAAAAACAAAATAGCTGCAATGTGACCAGCATGGTGGCATAGAGATGCAGACTCTTGCCTTCCACTCAGAAGGTTGAGAGTTCAATCCCAGGCACCAACGTATGTTTCCTATCAGGGCACAAACAGAAAATATCTGCTGTGAACACCACGTAGGCGTCAGGAAGGACATCTGGCCAGTAAATGCTCAGCTCCATTTAGTATCCCCAAACCCACCCCAAAGCAAGAGATTATAGGGTTGAAAAAAATGAAACAAAAAAAAAAATAGTTGCCAATATGCCCATTGTTTTCAGACTGTAAAAATGAGGTTGAAGGAGATAGAAATCAAATTTTTAAATAAAAAAATGGTCTTATTTTATTTATCATCACCCATCTCTTACGAAAGTAACTCTGGGCAGTGTACAGTTCTTATGACATGGTCTGAAGGTTCCCACAAATTTAACCATGAACCTTTGCTGAATAAACCTTGCTATAAAACAATTCTATCGTGAACAGCTAATGAAGAAAGCTGCAAAAGGAGAAGAGGGGTAAAGAATAAAAAGGAAAGAGAAAGCTGGGAGTTCTTGAAATGACGACAGAAAATTTAAGAGAACCAAAGAAAGAAAAGTCAGTGTTACATGGAGACAAATCAATACCTTGGAATTAAAGTATGTGTGAAGGATAGGGGCATTGCACACTAAAAATAGGAACAGGACAATTTAGAAGCTAATCAGCTCACTGTCACTGCAAAATTAATAAGGTTTTTTTTTTTTTAAAGGAGCCCTTAACAAGATATTAGACCTCCATAGAACTTAAAAGGCCTGAAGAGTTGGAGAAAAGTTCTGGAGGCGTTATTAGGCTTCTATTATTAGATTGGGCATGATTTGCAAGCTTTGGTCTGCAGGGGAGGGAAGGAGGCCTGGGAAAGATAAAAATAAGATTGTTCAAGAAGGAAACAAGGAAGGAAGGGAAGCATGGGAGGGAGGGAGGGAGGGAAGGAAGGAAGGAAGGAAAATGAAAAAGGAATACAAAATGAAAGGGAAGGAAGGGAAGAAAATGGAAGAATGGGAGGGAGGGAAAGAAGGAAAAATGAAAAAGAAGGAAAGAAAAATGAAAGGGAAGGAAGGGAGGGAGGGAGGGAGAGAGGGAGGAAAGGAAGGGTAAGAGAGAGGGAGGAAAGAAAGGAAAAAATGAAAAAGAATGCAAGAAAAATGAAAGGGAAAGAAGGAAGGAAGGGAAAAAGGAAGGAAGGAAGGAAGGAAGGAAGGAAGGAAGGAAGGAAGGAAGGGGAAGGGTAGGAGAGAGGGAGGGAGGAAAGGAAGGAAAAATGAAAAAGAAGGAACAGAAAATGAAAAGGAAGGAAGGAAGGAAAGGAAGAGTAGGAGAGAGGGAGGGAAGAAAGGAAAAAATGAAAAAGAGGAAACATGAAAGGGGAGGAAGGAAGAAAAAGAAGGAAGGAAGGAAAATAGAAGGGTGGGAGAGGGGGAGGGAGGGAGGTAAGGAAAAAATGAAAAAGAAGGAGTTAAAAATAAAAGGGAAGAAAGGAAGGAAGGAAGAAAAAGAAAGAAAGAAAAAAGAAAGAAAGAAGGAAGGATACCTTGCGATATTGCAATTGTCTTTGTGTGTATTTGTGTGTATGTGTGTATGTGTAAAACTCTTTGATTTGCCCTTCTCCTCCTCCTTTCCTTTCTACTTCCCCTTTCCCTTACAGCAAGTAATTCAAAAGCAAAAGCAACCCAAACCCACCCACGCAACCCCAACGCTGTGGGGGCTTAACATTGCGACTGTCAAGGAAGCAAACTCCCGGGGCTTCCAATTTACAGGAGTCTACCTCCCATTCCACTGCACAGCCTACCTCAGTTTCTATTCACCTGCTTTCAGAGTCAACAGGGGAAAAAAAAAATCACTGGAGCACCTGTAGGCCACCAATAGGGATATTATGCACAGCGGCTGTTTCTACACTTGTAACATCTTGTAGACGCTGGAAGGTACAGCTGTTTACACTTGTAAGAGTGTCAGATAAACAAATGCTAGTTTTTCCAAGGCAGGATGAGCACGGATCTGTGGTTTGCTTACTCTCAGAATTTGGTAACTTCACAGAATATTAAAAAAAAAAAAAAAACACAGGAAAATTTAAGGACAATAACAAATTTCTATTAATATCATCATTTGGAAGAAAACACTGCAAGGGAGACTTGCTAGCTGGAGAAATGGGAAACATTTAGCACCTAAAATAAAAATAGAGTTGGAAGGGACCTTGGAGGTCTTCTAATCCAACCCCCTGCTCAAGCAGGACCCTATACCATTCCAGACAATTGGCTATCCAAGCTCTTCTTAAAAACCTCCAGCAATGGAGCAGCCACAACTCCTGGAGGCAAACTGTTCCATGAGTTAATTGTTCTCACTGTCAGAAAATCTCTCCATAGTTTAAGATTGCTTCTCTACTTGGTTAGTTTCCATCCATTATTTCTTGTTTTGAGTTTTGGTACTTTGGAAAATAGTTTGACCCCTTCATCTTCGTAGGAGCCCCTCAAAAATTAGAACGCTGCTATAATGACTCCCTTAGTCCTTCTCTTTACTAAACTAGACATACCCAGTTCCTGCAACCGTTCTTCATATGTTCAGCCTCCAGTCCCCCTAATCATTTTTGGTGCTCTTCTCTGCATTCTTTCTGGAATCTCAACATCTTAGTTATATTGTGGTGACAAGAACTGGATGAAATATTCCAAGTGTTTGTAAAGTGATACAAGAACTTCATGTGATTTTGATTCTATCTCTCTATTAATGCAGCCTAGGACCAAATTGGCTTTTTTTTTGGCAGCTATCACACACTGCTGGCTTATATTTAAGTGGTTGTCCAATAGGATACCAAGATCCCTCTTACGGTAACTGGCATTAAGCCAAGTTTAACCTAGTCTGTACAGGCTAGAGAGGGTTCTTGGAGCCTTAGAGGACAACCAGCTAAATAGGAGCCAGTAGTGTGCAGCAGCAGCCAAAAAAGCTAATGCAATCCTAAATTGCATTAATAGAGGGATACAATCAAGATTAAGTGAGGTACTAATATCACTCTATAAAGCCTTAATAAAACCACAATTAGGGTTTTCTATAGTGGCTAAGGTTTTGGTGCCATTGAAGTCGATGCTATGACCTATGGCTTTCATGTGTTGGACCAGTGAGGAAGTGTTCCAGCTTTTTTACTGAATTTTTGTGTTCCTCCAGGCGGGTACTTATTCTTCTATTGATCTGTCCGATGTATGTGGTAGGGCATGATGCGCAGGGGACTTCATATATGCCTTGGTTTTCCAGTTCAATTTTATCTTTGGAGTTTCTTACGATGGCTGCTATTTTTCTGTCTGTTTTGAAGGCAGTCTTGATGTCATGTCTGTGTAGTATCTTACTGATTTTGTCTGTAGTACCTCTTATGTAGGGCAGGACAACTGTTCCATAGGTCTGTTCATCGACTTCAATGGCACCAAAACCCTAGCCACTATAGAAAAACCCAGCTACAGAATTATCAGAGAAGCCATACAGATTGAAAAAAGAACTGAAAGCATGAATAGAAGAGATGACTCCACCAGACTGTCAATTATCTGGAAGCCTGCACTCACCAACAAAAAAATCTTCACACCACAAGCCAAGCAAACACCTGGGCACAAACAGACCCCCGATACCTCCAGCCCAAACACACCCCAACCAGCCACCCAGATGAAACCTAGCTTCCTAATAAACAATAGCCAGCCATTCACCTGAAGCCAAGCCACACTAAAAGCCCCCAATACAGGAAACACAATGTTTCCAGCCAATCAAGATAAAAAAAAAATGCTACAAAACAGACAGAAGATATTAGAAACACCAATCAATCAGAACACAGCAAACTCCAAGACCAATAAACATAGACCAAGACTCCCAACCAATTAGGATGAAGAAAAAACCATTCTAACACAGCACGAGGCTAGCACCAAATTTAAAACAGAAACGGCTGTGAAAGCCTGACTCACAGATGAACCCAATACACAAGCCTGAGGATGGCAGATGAGATTCTGCCGAAACGTCACTACAACTTTAAAAACACAACTCTAATGACGTGGAAAATACCCGAACAAAGCTGAATACCACACACACACACACACACACACACACACACACATATTTATTTGTTTATATATTTTTTTATTCTTACTTTCCTATCATCCAACCAATCATACCATTTTTTCCAGACTGTATAACATTCCTTCTCTTCCACCTCTTGTAATTCCAATGTGAGTTTTACCATTTCCGCACAGTTCATAATTTTCTTTATGATCATATAATCTGTGAGAGTACAATCTAATTTCCAACTTTGGGCATAAATTATTCTTGCTGCTGTTAGAATGTGTATTATGATATATTCAATTTCTTTCTTAAAATTTCTTCTGATTATCCCTAGCAGAAACATCTCAGGCTTCAATTCTATTTGAAACCCAGTAATTTCTTGTAATTTAAATTCCAGTATTCTTTTGCTTTAGGGCAGGACTACCACATGTGAAAGGAGATACTTTGCTTGTTTTTACACTTCCAGCATTTGGGGTTCATACTTGGGTAAATTTTTGCCACTCTTGCTGGTGCCAACGATAGAACACTTTACAAAGGTTTTCTTTGTATGCGGCAGCCATAGTTCATTTATAATTTTTGGTCCATATATGAGTTTCCCAGATTCTAACCAGGCACTTTAACCATGGACTAGCCAAATGGTACCTCTTCCAATATCAGCTGACAGCCAGAGTCATTTCAAAGTCAAAGCATATTTTTCTCTCTGGTAAAAAATTAAAAGCAATGCCTTTGCCATTAAGGTCTCCTGAAGGAAAACAGGGATCAAATTTCAACACCTAAAATCTTAACTTTGCTTGTCAGAAGGTTGCAAAAGGGGATCTGTCAGAGTGTATTCATGAACTGGAATAGAGCATGGTAACAAGATCAGCCAATGAATAGGCATAGCAACTAAGTCAGCCAATGAGGACAGTTTTGGACACTGAAACTAGAATTATCCTAGGGTGGAAACTGAAACTAAAAGTAGTCTAGGTGTGGCTCTATATTAAGCTCTGCAGCTCTGAAGCTATGTTGATCTATGAGTCTGTCTATTGAAAATGAAACTGTTTTTCTCCTCTGCTTGCCTGCTGAACTAAAGTTAAACTGATGTCTGTTTCTGAGCTCCTGAGTTGCTACTGAAGTTACTTGCAACATGTTTCTGTCTGAGTTTGCTCCATGTTGGAGGAAATTTACAACTGGTTTGTAAAATTTACTTATTATTATGTTTATAAAGTTGTTAAACGAAGCATCAGCCATCTGTGTTTCTTTTTCTGGCGCTGAATTAACGCTGGAAAGCTCTGAATAGGATTACAGGATTCCCCGCGTCACAGCAACCGTCATAAATGTGAATCAGTTGCCAAGCATCCAAATGTCAACCAAGTGACCAGGGAGATGCTGCAACCATCATAAACACGAAACAATTGCCGAGCGTCTAAATTTTGATCAGGTGACCAAAGAGATGCTGCAATGGTCATGCAATGGAAAAACGGTCATATATCACTTTTTCAGTGCCATTGTAACTTTGAACGGTCACTAAATGAACTTTTGTAAGACAAGGATTACCTCTATTGGACCAAAAGGACTTTCAGCCCTTGAATTCTTCAGTTTCTTTTCTTTTTTTAAAAAAGAAAGCTACAGGGAAAGATTCAACTAAAATTGGAAGGACTTGGGAAGCATTAAACTCTTCTGTTTGTTTGTTTTCAAACAGCATGGATTTTTTTTCTCTCTCACACACACATCTTTGATCTAATGGAGAAATGTTATTCCTTGCTCAATCCACCAGGAATCTCTCCCTTAAGAACTTGCCATAGTTTCATATTTCCAACGCATTCACTTTCCCAGCCTTTATTTTTTTATTTTTTTCAAAAGAAGCCCCCCCAAAAAAATACCAGAACTATCTGTCTACGCTAAAGAAATTCACTCCCTGGATAACACTTTCAGAGCATTTTTTTTTTTTGCAGTTATATGCTTTATTTTCTTATTTTTTTATTTTCTTCAACTGATACAATTATTTGGGTTCAATGCTGCTGCTGTGATGGGTTTTCCCAGTGCACAAAGGGGGATCGTTTTAACATTGTGTGTGGGAAGTGTGTGTGTCTATGTGTGTTCACGGAGGCATGAGTATGCAAGCAATGAATAGTGCTTTGAGAAATATATATATATATATATTTATTTAATTAAGCTGCCTGTTCCTCTCTTGCCTTAGCCACTTCAGAACCATCTTCTCTTAACCTTAACCTGCATTTTTTTCCATTTTGCAGTTCCTTGACATTTGCTAGCTCCAATGACTTTAATTGTGCTTAGACATTCAGTGCTGGATTGCCAAAGTGCCGGGGCTGAGGGGAGAAATACAGCAATTTTGTGCAGTGTAGACTGTGCTGGAATGTAATCTAGATCTCAAGAGGGACAGGCTACCTCCCAGAGACCAAAGAGGCAGTGAAGCTTGGAATGAGTGGTAGGAAGGAAAAGAATACCACTGTATAATGCTTTGGTAAGACCAAACCTGGAACACTGCATCCATTTTTCTCACCACGATGTTAAAAAATATACATGTTGGGACTCTTGAAAGAGTGCAGAGAAGAGCAGCAAAGATGATTATTATTGGACTGGAGGTTATAGCATAGGACGAACAGTTGCTGGAACTGGGTATGTCTAGTTTCGTGCAAAGAAGGACTCAGGGTGACATGATAGCAGTGTTCTAATATCTCAAGAGTTGCCACAAAGAGGGAGTCAAGCTGTTCTCCAAAGCATCTGAAGGACAGGACAAGAAGCAATGGATGGAAACTAATCAAGGAGAGACTCAACCTAGAATTAAGGAGAAATTACTGACAGAACAATTAGCCAGTGGAATTACTAGCCTCCAGAAGTTGTAGGTGCTCCAACACTGTAAAATTTTAAGAAGAGATTGGACAACCCTTTGTCTGAAATGGAATAGGGTCTCCTG